>CAJNOP010000022.1:963701-1019989 GCA_905250075.1 Rotaria sp. Silwood1 | reverse complement strand
TGTAACATTGAATAGAATATTGTTTTTATTTTATTCTATAGTCGAGGACGTGTTATCAATAGTTTATTTGAAGCTAATAGACTCGAATATAACGATGTTAAGCGTACTGGAAGTGGAGAAATCGTTGTTTCTTATGCTTTTAATAATAGTGTTAACTCTAATATCGTCAAACCTAGCACACAAAATATTATTCTTTATGCAGATCCGAGTGGAAGTTTAAATAATGTATTCGACTGGCAAATTTACTACCAAAAACGTGTTAAAGCAATAGAAAGTAACCTGATTTTTAATTGGGGCAATCAACAGTATAAGGGATTGAGTGCATTTCAGTTGGCAACCAAACAAGAGCTGCATGCTACGGTAATTATGGCAAAACGTAGACGTAAATAAAAAAAGTAAAATGTCGTTTGATATTTTCACCATTGAACTATTTCGAATAGGAATAAGACAGTTTTTAATGCTTTGGCTGTTTTTAATTTTGCAATTCAATATCACAAGTGTGTGTGTGCATTCATCAACAACTCATTTTCTTCATAATATTTGCTAAAATCATTTTTTTAATGAATAAATATTTTTTTTTAAAATAAACATCCTTTAAATATATTAATTCTATACTTTGTATAACGGTTCCAGATAGGCCATTACTGAAAGAAATATTGTAACGGAGTATTGTTCTCTTCTGTTACTCAATAGTATAAGTAGATGTGTCCAGTGAACTTTCCTGTTGGCAGAACAATTAGGCAACTTCAGGTGACATTTGAAAGTAAAGAGATAGAAAACTATATTTTTTTGTGATCGGAGTGTGGATAACTATGATTGTAGATCAGACACCGTATTCATACTTACAACCACATATAGAAAGAGTTATTTTACACTTGATATAGATACAGAATGGTTACAAACATCTTTTAGGAGAAAATTGAAAAAAGTTCAATATCATAAAAGCTGTATTCAATGGAAGTTAAAAATACAAACATCATGATCACCATGTTTTGTACCTTGTAGTAATACTGTATTCATTTTTGTTAAACGACGAAATATAACAAATCTTAATTTATTATAAATATTTCATTTGTTTTTATATAAAAAACACCAATACATTATGTTCTAGTCACTTTTTTGTGAAATAGAATTCGTGTTGTATATAAACGATAAATTATTATCATTCTTTAGTTTAGTTAAGAATTTATAGAAGTATAATAAATAAATCATTCTAAATTAATCATAACTTTTCTAGGACAATTCTTATTTCATAGGAATACTTAATCACTAAATATAGTGAATTCTATTTTAGCTAATCAATAATAAAATAAATTTAATACATCAAATATTATTGTTTTGGTTCTCTTTTTTCTGATTTCTTGTTCGTGAGATAAGTATCTATTGAAAGTATAATCGCTGATGTAACAATAAATGAAGCTCCGATATAAAACATCCAAGATCTGGTGAGTCGAAAAAATATATATTGTAATAAACAACCATAAACTATATCAAGTGTACCAAGCATAGACAATAATTGAACATTTTCTCTTTTTAATGCTTTAGCATAAAATGTATTTGTTATTAAATAGCAACACGCAAGAACAATACCAACTGTAAACATCCATTTCCATGGATATGGATCTGTTTGCCAAAATCTTCGAACAATACTATAAATCAATGCGACAACTAAAGCAAATGCTGTGAATTGAAAATTCATCACAGAATATGGTTGTTTCTTTTTAACCAATTGTTTTCTCGCAACCATTTGCGTCGCTTTTGTTAATGATGATATAAAAGCGAAAAGAATACCTAAATAATAATAGGATGAGCTGATTTCTGTAGAAGATATTATTGTAGTTGTAGATATTGTTCTGTTCATAGATAATGTTATATTTGTAGATAATGTTGATTGATCAAATAAACTACTTAACAATTTAATTAAAGATTGAGGCTTTGTAGCAAGTATTAATCCAACTATTGTTAATATTAATGCAATAGCATTCACAACCTTAAAATGTTCTTTAAAAAATATAACAGATAATATTGCTGCCCAAACAATATATGTATATTTAATAGCATTTAAATCCGATAATGGAAGAAAATAAAATGCAGCTAAATATGTTAAATTTGTTCCACTTGACATTAAAATATTCAATGTACAAGCAATAGGTTGTCCATTAGTAGTAAATACATTATAATGTTTATAAAAAGCAGCATATGAACCAAATACTATTGATTGTAATAAAAATCGAGTAATCATTATATCAAACATATCAGCTGGAATAAGTTTTAATGCAAATGTACAACAAGAAAATATTATATTTGCTGCTAACATGTACCAAATTCCCGAATGTTCACGTAGTCGATGCCATAAAATTTCAATAAAAGATAATGAAGATTTTTCAGATGTTTTGACTACATCAGCTGATATAGAATGAAGTGGTATTTGTTGTTCTTCAGTCTATGACAATGAATAGAATATTCTAAGATTTATAAAACAAATAGATGTGAATTTACCATTATTGCAATTGAGAATAAATACCATGTATAAATCTTTCTATATATGTAAGCAAAATAAAAAAAAAAAAACCAAAAAAAAAAGCCGATATTCTTCAAACAAACTGTTCGTTCTTATAGAAAGGGAAAAATATTTACTACGATCGAACTGTATATCGTGTATGACGATGAGAAAAAAAAACAGAACACATTACATCATCATGTATAGTATTGTTTTTTTCTTATCAAATCTAAGGGCATTTTCATTGCCCTTTGTTGAAAAATTTTTTATCTTCATTTCAAAACAATAAAAAATCTAAGGACAAATAACACTGTTGCTCTTATTTGTTTTACAATGTATTCCCAAAGAATTTTTCTTTTTTATTTTATCATTTGGTGATAGGCGATTAGTTTATCTTGTAGTAGATGTTCCTGCATACATCTGTTTTAAATGATGAATGAGCATAAAAATAATTGAAAAACGAAATTGATAGTTTGTAGAACAGACAAGTTTTCAATATCGAGATAAGCAGATATTGGAAATAAGAGAATCTCCTCTCTGTTTTGTCTTATTAAGGTTTTTCTCATCAATCTTTTTGCTAAAATTATGCATGAGTGTTGAACATTTCGGTTTTCTTGACAAAAAGAAAAGACAACTATAAGGTTTTAATTTTAGAGTAAGATAAATGTAGGACTGTGAAGGAAGACTTTACACGATCTAATCGTGAGTGAATTATGAAGTTCTATTGCACAATGTTAAGTGCTAAATAGAGGTCGCAACAATTATTGAATTCGACGGTAGCCATGACGAATATGGCGTCCTCTATTGAAATCTCAACGATACTGAATAGAATGTGATAAATCATTACACTATTAAATAAACGAAATCACCATGAGATTTGTAGTCACTTTTTAAACTTTCAGATTCTTTCGTATTATATCAAGAATGTTGGGTGCATAAATATGTTTGTGAAACACGATCTAAAATGTATTGGAGTATAGAGCAGTGGCGTAACCAGAACATCGTCGGTGGGAGGGCAAAACCTCATTTTTCGAGGCGGTGCCCCATTGTTTTCAAAGGCTCTCTGTACATCTATTTAGGATTTTTCCTCATCGATGGGGGAGAAACTTCGAGTGGGAGGGCACTACCCCCTCTACCTCCCCCTGGATACACCACTAGTATAGAGGTAAAAATATGGATAGACAGACTGCATCTCAATAACGTCTCTTGGCTATAGATGAACTATTTCCTTATTGCATTTCTGGAGGATTGAGTAAAAGGATGATGAAGAAATGTGCTCCAAAATCGATAGAATAAAATAGTCTTCCTGAGATTGGTAATAGCAAATGCATAGTGTTCCCCATTTTAATCCTGCAGTGATTGTGCAAACAGCTGATTTCTTTTTAGATAAGATGCGTATGTGCTCTTGTTCAATCCAATGAAATATCTATTAACAAATGTGCTGATTAAATTACCATACGGAAGATACACACTTCCTTCCGTTATTTATATTGCTACATATCCTCTAGGGTTGTCTTAAATCTATTTTCTGTAATAAACAAATTTTAGCTTTCAACATAGATATCAGCTCACAAATAATTGTATCTAATATACATCTTATGATCAACTTGTAATATGTCGTAGCATTTTATACAATAAAAAGGAGCTATAATCTGTATCGATGCCAACACAACAAAAGGTTAACTTTTGAATCCATGTTACCATGGTGTTTCTTTATTAAACATTATCCAGTAGTTAACGAATAATTAGTTGCACGGCTCATGTCACTCAATTTGGCTATACATTTACAAAGGTCATTACCTTTTGTACAACAGGCAACAACTCAAGAAACATTATCCCTTGCTAAAAATCAAAGGCTTGGACCCAATACAAAGTCTTGATAAATTCTAAAATAGAATTTATAAATGATATATATTTAACTGTTTATTTCAAATGAATACTTATCCACAGGCACGATCGCATAAATATCGTGCATAACACAGAAATCTTTTACTTTTTTAACTGCACTATTTGCATGTCAACCAGTGGGTTAGATAAATTGTTTTCTTCGACACTTTTTTTATTGTAATTCAATGAAATACAAAACAAAATTTAGAACGAAAATAACTCATGCAGAAATATAAAATATTTTTTTTTGATTTAATTCATTATGTAAACCAATTAAATTATTGATAATGAGCGTGAATATTGTCTCAACATGAGTCTGTCTATAAACACGAATTCGATTGATATTTTTCAAAGAAATTAACTGATGTTTGACTATTATAATCGCTGCTTCATAATGGCTATGATAATCATCTCTAAACTCATACTAATCAAGTAACAAATTGCTATTAACGACATGAAGTAGAGCAAGCAAAATGTAAATTTTTTTCTATTGTCTTTACATTATATCTTGTTTTCAAAGTCTTATCTTCATATACAACCTTTTTTCTTGTGTTTCTGTCAAAAAGCCTTTGGATGATAATGATTTTTTTCAGAAGTAGTATATTTGAAGAACAAACCTTAAATAAACGTAGATAAGCAATCAGACGAAAAATAGATCACAAGTTCTGTCGAAGATAATTGTCGCTCGTCCCAAGATATTTGAATAAGTGCTGTTACATGAGCTGATTTCATGAAAGAAGTAGACGTTTATAGCCATCGTGGAATTGTCTTTTGTTTCCACGTCATCTACACTTCATGTAAAATATTCAAGGTGGGTTGTATAAAAAATTTAAGAATACGATATCTAATAATTTGAATTATCATCTACATATTTTGCGATAGATAGAAGACATCACTCGTACTCAGATGTTTCGTGTACATGATCACTAACATCTATTCTTAAAAAGTAACATATTATAGAATTAGTAATTCTATAGAACAACTTCAATAGAGTAGATTAAAGTATACACATTCGCATTTTTGGGTAGAAATCATTTTATAAATATGTTACTCGACTTGTTGAATAAATCTATCGTTTGAGAATACTATAAAATATCATCGATAGAATGAATTCTGAAAGATAAGAAACATCTAATTCAATAAATAATTCATTTCAAATCAAATGAAAACACTATTTACATCATAATGCAATCTGTACATATAAAATCTGAATTCATGACCTGAATGATAGACCATATGCACTCAAAAGTTTTGATTCCAAAAGCTCCAAAAACATTTTTTGACTAGTATCTATGCTCCCTTTTATACTACCTGTTCACGAGAATGTCCATCTAATATTATTTTTGTGGAGTTTATCTTTAAATCTGTAAAGTATGACTGTGAACTAGTGGGACTTTTTTAATACTTAATATATGGAAAATAAACTTGTTACTATGTAAGAATAGAAATAATTGGCTGTTTTAGTAATGTGTAGCTCCGACATTGATTTCAGAAATTCTTGTAGAAACTTCTGATTCTGTCTGAGTCGAAGTCAAGTGTAGAAGTTCAATGTAGAACTTCGCTGTATGAGCATTTTTCATATGAGTATTCGTAGAAATATGTTTATTTGTATGTTTTATGATATATATGTTACTAAAGTCAATAAAATAAGTCTTTTTAATGTGTTTTATTTCCGTTTGCAACGTGTTCAGCAACAGCCTTATACTTATCAGAATCAAGCATGTAGGAGGTTTTTGATGATTATGTTCAATCAGAATCTTATTCTTGAACTTTTCTAAAAAAAGAAAATTTTTCTATCGTAATCATGAACTACGAGAAGTTATTGAAATAAAGCAAAAAACCAAATCATATCACTTGACTAACTTGAACTCATAAATAATATGTATTTAATTGTATTACTTTATCAGTGTACTTGAAAAAAGAGTATGAGATACGTTCGAGGTCTTTAATATTGTTTTTTTCCCATGAAATCCGATAAATATTATCTTATAGTCAACTCCAATCACGCAAGATATTTTCGATATAAATTAATTGTTATGATTGATGAGACGCCTCTCGAAGAACGACTGTGAAAAAGACAAAACAGGAGAGTAGCATGAAATATTGAAAAATTTGAAGATAGATAAGATAAAAGATTAAGAATACAAACATCCCTCATATTAATTAAATTAACTTGTCGATTATACTTTCCTTATAATACTCTGCCAATAAAATGTTCGTCAAGTATGACAAAAATTCAGATATATTTCTTGAAAATTGAACTACAATTTTATTTCAAAATTATAAAGTATTTTTATCAACATCTCGAGGAGAAATACTGCGAATACTTTAGACACTATTGATGTTATTTCATTTCAAGAACATAAAAGCAACCATATCTTTATGATATTCACAAAAAACTTCGTATATTTTTTCTTGTCCTTGTCATAAATCTATTCGGCCTGGAATCTGAATTAACAACAAAACTTTTTCATCAACTAAAATAAGATAAAAATTATGAACAATCCTAAATAATTAAGGTAATTAGAAGAGTAAAAAAAGAACAAAATTATACCGATTACATGAAGATCATTAAGTAATTAAGTGCATGTCAAAGTCCAAAGCAGAAAAATATAAGATTTATATGATTCATCTGTTGTAATTCGTTTATATAGGTCAATATTTTTCAAATCATTATAATATACAATTAACAACAATGCACATTCAGATCCAATGGATTGTATATAAAAATTGCTACTTCATAATCTTCTTAAATTGGTATCTACATTTTAAATCTTTCTATCACTGCAAGAAAAATCAATTATATTAATTCACTCTTATGCGATACTCTTATTCAATTAGAGTCCGACTAGAAAATCAATAATCGTCTGTTATTTTGAACAAGATGAAAAATTAATTGTATAATTAATGATGAAATGATTCAGAACGAATAGTTAAAGTATAAATGTTACTATTGATGTACTAATTCATGATTGACACGATGAATAATCTAAAATAGACTTCAAATCAAATTGTCAATTGAATAGATGATTTATATTTTGAATGATTATAGATGAAATGTAGGTGAAAACTTATTAAAGAATTTATTCGATGAGAAAAATCCTCTTCATAAAAAAAATCATTTATGTATATAAGATTTTTATTTTATTTTATGAAGACTGCTATTTTTTATATATTTTGTATTGAGAATACACTGTTGTTCGTTTTGTAGACGTGTCTCTTTCATCGGTTCTTACTTCAGATTGAAGAAGTCATAATTGTATTTATTATTTGAAAAAAACAAAAAAAATGTGATAGCCAACCCGACCCTTCTGTCCTTCAAGCAGAAACCATTGAAATATGTAGTAAAAAAAAAACAATAGTGTTGAATGTCTACAGATTTTATCATGCTGTCTGCATTAGTAGTACTAATAAAAAAAAAAGAAAAAAAAAGATAGTGTGTCTATCGGCAATGGTTATATTGTTTTCTAGCACGTCCCATCATGACATGAGTCTGACTAGACAAGCGACAAGGACGCCTCTCGCTTCTATAAACACACACTAATTTCATTTTCATTCATACAAAATAGAAGGATTAAAAAAGTGTGAACAATATTCATGTCCATGATACAATATATTCTTTTTTCCTTTGCTATTAGGACTTTTTTGATGTCGCGACAGTCTCGTTATCACCATATTCATTACAGTGAGATAAAAACTAAGTAGGAGTGTCCGTCGCTGTTCTTTTTGAAACATGAGAAAAACGAAGAAAACGGAAACGGATTTTCTAATTATCTTTTTTTATCTTGTTCTCTTCTTCTTAAAGTCAAAATGAAAGTTGACCGTTCTCATTGACTGAATAAATGACAACCCATCAGATTATTTTAATTAATATAGGTATCAAATAGATTGAAATTACCATCAACACATGGTGACAATGATGAGTTCTTAAATAAGCGAAAAGAAGAAATTTTCACTTTTTTTTTGACAGACCTTCGTCAATTCGATTAGTGATGAAAAGAAGAGAAGAGTCTCATGCCGAGCTAAGAAATTTATGAATTGCCTACCATGTGGTTCAATCATATTCACTGTTCTTATGTTTATAACACATGATGGAAATATTTGTTCGCGAGAAGGACAACAAAAATGATGGTCATTCGTTTATTAAGAACAAATTACACATATGTACTGATTCATAACTATTCCTATAAGAGAAAATTCTAGTTGCATATAAAAAAAGAAAAAAATTAAAACATCTATTACTATTCATTTTTAAGAAAATAAAACATAGTCTTCTCTATTAAAAAGTTAGTTTGACAAGCGGAAATGTATTATTATAAAAGCCTTGACGACATAGGCAATGCTTGATTTATCGACTTATCTTCATTGCTATCAGTAATGATCACGTCGGCACTTTACAATTTTTTTTTCTCTAATTCAGACAATTGAGTTGACACATACATATGGTTAGTAGTCTTCGAAATCAAGCACGAAAGCTTATGCTTGTCTCGTCTTACTAAATATAATTATATTTGAATGATAATGGACATAAACGAATACAAGTAATAAATCAAAATAGGAAGTAGATTTTTTTTCTCGCTTGATAAAAGTGTTTAAGTACATGCTCGTATACACATCTTTTTTTTTTTACTCTTCTATTATAAATAGACATGCGATGTCCACAATTAATACTTCAATAATGACATTGCCGTTTGACTAATGGATTGCAAATAGGAATGAAGGAGAAGGATGTCATACATATCATACTGTTGCCATTATGAACAAACTCATTGATATTCTTAGATTGCACTGTATATATATAGAGAGAAACAAGAACGACAATGGATTGTTAATTGTCTGCAACAAGTTAATTTGAGAGAATATGATGAAGAAATTAGATCTGACACAATCCTTGATTTATCTTTCTCATTTAATGTTGTCTGTCGATGCTGACATTAGTGACAGCTTTTTAATGGATGAGCTGATGATTATATTTGGACTTAACATTTGTACTTGTATTGCTTGTTTCTTTATGACTTGCTCATTGATGTACATTTATTATAGTTTGTTTTAATATTGATGAATAATTAATTTGTATCGATTCAGAGTTCATCATCTGAGAACTTTGTTATGTTAAACACAGTTTCTTACGAGAGTTTAATACGATATAGAGAAGAAACCTGACGAGGTGTCATCATTCTCATCATTAACATCACAGCAAAAATGTTATTTTAAAATGAAATCTCAAGAGAATAAAAAATGAATAGAATAGATAACTGATTGAACGTAATCATTCAACTTGACTAGAACTATTATTACAATCGCCAACTCATTCGGGTTTAATTATTCAAGCTTGATCGCTCAAGCAGACAATACATTTATCATTCTACACAAAAACTTGTGTATATATATTTATGACAGGGAGATGATTAGCTCATCGGCTAACTTGTGCTTCGAAAGAAATTGGCATTTAAATGATCACTTATTGAACAGCAGTACCAGTCATCTATTTGGTCAGCAAGATACTTCCTTCCTTCAACATATCTTTTTCTTTCTTTTCTTTTCTTTTGCTCTCTATCCTTCTCTCCCTCTCTCTCTCTCTCTCTCTCTCTTTCTTTTCTTTCTTTACTAACATTTTTTTCTTATTTGTTGAATAGACATTTGTTGATCATTGAGTATACATAACTCATACATATCAGAAGCTTGTTGAAATGATGGCATTTCAAGATAGGTATAAGAAGTTCTTTTTTTTTTTATATCCTAAATTGAAGATCACGTGTAGAAGCAATAAAGACCATTGAATCATTGGTGATTGATTTGTTTTTTGGTTGTTTAGATTTTTCGAAATAATGCTGCGTATTCATATAATATTCATTATGTTCTATATTTCGTTCACATTATCAACACGTTTAAAATATCGTGAATCAGTTAAAGAAAATGTTGATTTATATTATACAATAACATCTCTTGATAAAATGCTATCAGTTAATTATCAACAATCAATTGAATTTTTAAATATAAATTCTCCATATACAACATATTTTCTTGTTGATGGACAAAAATTACGTACAAGTCGTTTAATTGATCGTGAAGAATTTTGTCGAATTAAATTATGTGAAAATTCAATATGTCATCCATGTGAAATTTATATGGATTTTGTTTTAAAAGAAAATGGTCAACCAAGAGATATTATTTCATTAATATTAACTATTGAAGATGTTAATGAATTTCGACCACAATTTTTAGATAATTCAAGAAATGATAAAACAATTCACTTGAATATTAGCGAAGGCGTGCCTGGTATGTATATCTCTTACATAATAAATGACCTTTTATGCCCGAATGCATGACATTCGGAGGACTAATTAGGGTCTTATAAAGGACGTTGTAAATGGATTCTTTTCTCAATAGCTTACAAACATTATGATCAGAATAGTTGTATGCATCTATATTTATCTTTCTAGTTGGACACATGCTACCCATTCCAAGTGCCACAGATAATGATGGTGAAGATGAAGAACTTATTTATTGGATTGATAAAACGAAAACAATTCCATTTGAACTCGTTTCTTTTGGTTCTAATCAAATTGGTATAAATATTTCTATCGATTAGTCTATCTCTTATTCTTGTCCGTTTTATTTTTGCAGCTTTAAATGTTACTGAATCTTTAGATCGTGAAATACAAGATTTTTATGAATTTAAATTAACAGCTAGTGATCGAGAAAATCTTACTACAACCATATCTATTCGTATTTCAATAAGTGATATTAATGATAATGTTCCTATATTTGATCAACCAAATCCTTACATAATAAATATATCTGAAAATACATTTCCATCTTTGACAAAACCTCTTCTTCGTATTCATGCATTTGATAATGATTCAAATGAAAATAGTCGTATAACATATAATTTTAGTCCACAAGTATCAGAATTCATTCGTCAAACATTTCAATTAAATAGTCAAACAGGAGAATTATTTCTTCTTCAATCACTTGATTATGAACAATATAAAGAATATCGTATTGCAATAAAAGCACAAGATTCTGGTCCAGTATCTGTACCTGTTTATACACTTATTATTATCAATATTGAAGATGAAAATGATAATAAACCAATAGTAAATATTCGTACATCAGAATATTTTCAATTTATAAATAATACATTATATATAAGTGAAGAAACACCATTAAATACATTATTAATGCATATTTTAGTACAAGATTTTGATTCAAATTTAAATGGTAAAGTTCAATGTTGGATTGAATCATTAGAAAACATAAAATTAAATATAACAAATACAATAAATAATATGTTTTCAATTTATACATCACAATTATTTGATCGTGAACAACAATCAATTTATTTATTTCATTTAATAATTGAAGATTTTGGTATAAAAATTCAACATAGAGTTAAATATGATTTACAATTAATTATAACGGATATCAATGATTGTTCACCAATATTTACTCAAGCACATTATAATATAACAATTGAAGAAGAACAAGAATATAAACAAGCAATTATAAAATTTCAAGCATATGATAATGATTTAAATGAAAATAGTCATATATCTTATGAATTAATATCAAATGAATATAAACAATTATTTTATTTAAATGAACAAACAGGTGAATTATTTTTACAAGAAAAACTTGATCGAGAATTAAAATCAGATTATAATTTAACAATACGAGCACGTGATCATGGAAAATATCCAATACAATTATATACTGATGTATTATGTTACATACAAATTTTAGATAAAAATGAATATAAACCAGAATTTGAAAAAGATATTTATTTATTTCATAATATTGAAGAAACAATTTTTATTAATACATCTATTGGTTTTGTTAAAGCACATGATCGTGATAAAAATTTAATTATTTATTCAATATTATCACCAAATTTTAAAATTGATCCATTAACAGGTGAAATATTTGTTAATAAACAACTTGATTATGATACAAATGATTCATGTCAAAATTTAGTTGTTATAGCTCAAAATCAAGATGGATTAAATTCTAGTTGTCCTATTGAAATATGTCTTCAACCAATTAATGAATATCCACCTGAAATACATTTTGAATCTCGTTTAATTTATATTAATATTGATAATACTAGTTTCAAACATATAAATGCATTTGATCGTGATCGTTCACCATCAAGTTTTATTTCATTTCAATTTGAAAAAACATCATCTAAATGTAATCTAACATTTTCATCTAATGGAACGATATATATAAATAAAAATGAATTTTGTATTGGAATTATTGATCTTTTTGTATCTATTAATGATAATGATCAATATCCATCATCAAAAATAACAAATGAAACCATACGTTTAGTTTTTTATTCAAATATAATAACACTTCAACAAATACTTTTTTCATCAAATTATAAATTTGCTATTGAAATTATAATTATATCTACTATATTATCATTAGTATCAATTACTTGTTGTTTAATTTTAATTATCATATATAGACAACGTAAACAAACATCATTAAATAAATCTACACAATTAAATATTATTAAAGATCAGATTGGTTTTACAGAGGTAAATAAATTAATTATAAAATGAGTTTTAATTTCATATAAATAAAATTGATTCTTATGATAGAATGGTTAAAAAAAATTTTTTTTTTTTAATATTTTTTCAGAATCATAGTTTACTCAATGATGGTATTACAGGTATGACAAATATAACATTAAAACCAAATACAAGTAGTGATACAAGTTCGTCATTTAATGATTCATGTTATGGTTCATCAGAAATGGATGTATATCATCATTTATCAGCAAATAAATTAACTGGAAAAATTCTTATATCATCTAACGATAAATATATTATTCTATGTAAAGACCATAATAATATAAATAATGATGAAATAAATTCATCATCATCATCATCATCATCGCCATCATCGTCATCGTCATCACCATCACCAAATGGCAATAATACTAATCTTATAACAAGATATCAATTAAATAGACGTACAGGAACAATACAACCGTATCATACAAAATTCAAAACATCAAATCCAAATATAGAATTTTTTCAAAATACTAATGAATATAAAAAA
Source organism: Rotaria sp. Silwood1 (assembly GCA_905250075.1). Taxonomy (NCBI): domain Eukaryota; kingdom Metazoa; phylum Rotifera; class Eurotatoria; order Philodinida; family Philodinidae; genus Rotaria; species Rotaria sp. Silwood1. The sequence continues at coordinate 1,006,530 of CAJNOP010000022.1, read as the reverse complement.
ATACTTGGTTCAACAACAAAATTTAATTATCGAAATATGACACCACTTAATGAATATTATCTTTAATAAATGTTTATTCTATTGCCGGTGATTGAATTAATATGATGATGATTGAACTATTCGAATGTGTCATTTTGTGTTTCGTTAATCGTAACAATTTAAGTCAGATACTTCTTTTCTTTTTCTTTTTCTTTTTTTTTTGTCTTGTACATTTATGTGTTTTTTTTATCATTGATTGAAATGATAAAAGAGAAGACATAAAAATTTCACTTGTTACATCATAAGATGGAATGTGCGTGTATGTGAATTGCTTAAATTAAATCAATATATATGTACGTTTATTCTCTTAGGAAAAAGAAATGTGAACATGAGATTATATGAAGACTGTTAAATGTCCATTACAACTCTTTCTTGATTTTTTTCTCATTCTCATAATACAAGGTCATTATTTGCACGAACAGATATATCTGATCTCTATGGAATATATATTTATATTTCTTTATTAAATCTTATTTGAATTTACTTTTCTTTTTTTATCAAAATTTGTTTGATAAACTAGACAACGGAATGTACATTTTACTTATTTTTCTTATCTTTTATAATGCATCTAAAAGACTAATATATACAAGATATTATGTAAAATATTTGTGTTCGAATGGAGTGTCATTTGAAATATATATATTGAGTGATGTATTATTTTAGGCATACATATTGTCTATACTGTTAAATTAACAGTATCTTAAGTGGTTATTATAGCAAATAATTATACCTACGTGAATTATGGACATGTAGTGTAGTAGTCTGAGAATAAAATGTAAAAAGGAGTGGTTCTGATAGCATCATCCACTTGAAAGTCATTATATACTTGTTCACAACGAACCAATGATTACGAATGTCCATTAAATACTTATTCGAATGCAATCTTTTGTCTTAATCAATAACCAATATTATAATCTCTCATTGTTGTCGTCAACTAATTAAATTGAAGGAAACTCTAAGTATTCATTCTTGTGCATAATCGATCGACGATTACATACGTACGCACAATTAAATCAAGTTCTTTTTCTTTTGTTCTTGCATTAGCATAGTAGTCATACTTCTGACTTATCTATTTCCTTACTAAAAAAAAAGCAAGATTAATTCTAAGAATTTATAAGTTTTCTTTTCTTTTCTTTTCTTTTAAATAACCGGATATGATCAATAAACTTCAATGTGTCATCTTTATCGTCACCGGAAATGTTCGTATTCTTGCATGATTACGTGAAAAAGTTATATTGATGCATGATAGACTTTTACGCAATATGAGAAAGTATCGTCCTTTATATGTCTACTAATATATTTGATTAGTTAAAAAAGTCAATGTCTAAACAAGGTCTAGGTTTCATCACAGTCATTAAAGAGTAGACCACAAGAAAAAATGAGAAAATCGATTCATCATGTTATACATAAAGAATTCATCTAACTTACTGTAATTGTCAATCTAGATTTTATAAAGGCTTCATGTTTGTTGACATTAATCTAGTACTACTAGTATTACAATTTATACCGTTATGTGGTCTCTTTTAGTCTTGATAAATATAAATACTTCTGATAATGAACTAGACTTATTCATTCTAGTTAGACAAAAATCGTTTTGTCTATGAGTACATACACGAAAAAAAAAATCAATGAGCAGGTTTAATTATGAATATTCGACACTATTTCGATCATTGTTTGTATAAGCTACTAATTTTGTATGATATCCCACAGTGAATGTGTATTATAAAAACATACAACGCACCAATTGTTTAAATTATAAGCGATGCCGATCAAAGATAATAATACAGTAGACAAGTGCAGTCTGTGAACTTTTGTATCATGTTTTCTTGATACATGGATTGTTCTCCTCTATTGGAAAACAAATGATAACATCAATTGATGCGTTACAATTAGCTATGATTATCATGAAATCTGTCTGTTCAATTATCGAATAACAAATAAGAAATACACATATGTTTTTGAAAATGAGAATCGTTGATCGATCGTGATTTTTAAATAGTTTATTCATAATCGTGATTGGTAGTATAGATGAAAAAAAAAATATCCATTTTATTTAGAAGGATAGATCATCAATAGTAGTGTGATGAATATTCATTGGTACCACGACTGATGTATTGAGCCTAGAGGAAGAGAGTTACATTAAGATAATCAATTGATAAAATACATGAAACTTATCATAGATCAGTTGTAGTGAATTCATGCATTATTTGTATACCACAATGATAGCCAAATTGTTTTTCTATTTTATCAGAAAAAATATTTGAATTAACATATGATTGATATGATGTGTCAAGTGAATTTTTATTGAAATTTCTTTCAAAAGTTATAATTCTATTTAATATAAACCTGATACGATAAATTTTGTTTTGTTTATAATTTCAATCATTTATTCAATTTCATAGAAGTGAGGGCATACAATAATTTCTCGTTTGTATGTAATTAATTAAACATTGCTTTCGTCTTTTGATACTAGTCTTTTTCGGAAAGTTTTCGTAGTGGAAAAAGTTTAAAACTACTAAGTAAATATTATGTAATTAATTTTGTTTATATGTGCTATTTCATACTTCATAGATATTGATGACGTTTATGACTATTTAATAGATAGATATAAGGAAATATGCCATTAGAAAAAAAGAAACTCAACAGTAGACATCAACTGAAATAATCTCAAAGATATAAATAGATTGAATAATAAGTTGTTTTGCTCATCGACTGGACACATGAAAATTATAGGGCAAAAACATATCGATAGGTGAAAATTTAACTGTTCTATTGATGAGTGTTTCATTGTTTGAAATTCATCTTGATCCAGACAGTAAGCATTATATAATGATATATACATCTATATGAATGCTATGCCAATAGTGATGGGAACTCTTTTTTTTTTTAAACAATGAAAACCGTTGTTTATGAACTGATGCAGTTTTAAAGTAAACATACTTTTCAAATTGATTGAATAATTGTTCATTTCGAGAATCTCAGTCACAAATGAATGTTAAAATTCAACTCTATCATGAATAGAAACATATGGTTAAATATTGGATAACTTGTCTGTAACTAGTAAAACGTTAGAAAATAAGAAGATTATTTTTACTTGATAAAATCTGAGACAACAATTGGAATATCTTCATGTTTCGGTGCCCTTGAATAGACTGATTGTGTTGGTTAGAGTACTAAAAAAATTTCACCTATTGTCAAATAAAAAAAAGATATAAATGAATCATTTCATAGATAGGTTTCAACTCTTATCTAAGTGAATAATAAAAAGTCAAAATAAACTTACTGAATGACACTATATTGATGTACACAATATGATTTTCCAAATTTAGTTAGTTTGAATGGTAAAATTCATGGCAATAAGTGACCCACCTCGTGTTCTGTGTAATAATCGTCTAACAATAACCTATTTTTATTCGATAAGATCTTTTTTATATACAGTTAGTAGTTTATTCAAAGTTAAATAAAATTAAAGGAAAAGATTCAGTTAAAAGAGTAAAAATAAAGTTTTCAACATAGTCATCAATAAAAAAATATTATTTGTTCTAGAATAGACTAACTACGTACTTCTTAAAAAGTACCAAGGATATGTGATTTTCTTTAGCATATAAATTGTGATTCAGAAACTCTCATTCGTTTCTGATAATAAACGTTCTTGTAGCATTGTCTTTATAGAGAAAAGGTACAGTAAAATGCTCTCTTCGAAATGACAATAAAACGATCCCTCGAGTTGATTTAGCAAGAGAGTTATTAGTCTAGAAATGTCTATTATATTTAAAAGCCAATTAACCATTATGATTTGAATTAGCAACGATGAATTGGTAAACTCACTGTAACTCAAGTAATCAATTTACATTTCAATTAATTGTTTTACTACTGTCATAAATTGTTCTGTTCTAATAGTTCTGAATATAATATATGTTAATCGATCTTTCATTTATTTTCTTTTTAATATTCGATTTATTTTTCTTCTTAATCATTCTTGACAAAAAACGAGAAGAATTTTCATAGGAATTAATACATGACAACGGTTATATCTAATTAACATATTAGATATTCTATTCATCATTAAACAATTCCCAAGTAATTTCAAAATACAAATTAATTGCTCTAGTTACAGTTAATTCATCGTTTCATTTTTAATGAGCAAAATATTCCTGGTTAAAATGCTTGAACAATTTATATTCATTTCAAAAAGCACATTTTAGTGTGTTTTTTCTTTGTTAAAAAAAAAAGTTATGCAAGAAGATTTATTGGTATAAAAACAGTCATTAAAAGAAACCAGTCGTAACGTCTAACTAAAGACTACAGTTAAACATTCTACAGTTTTAAGCGAATTGTTTTATAAATCATACTAATCAAAACATGGTTCAAGCGACATAATCGTAAAAAATGCTAGTTGTCAATAAAATAATTTAAAAAATGACTAATAAAGGATATTTTTTAGATGTGATACAAATAAATTCTGGAATAGTTTTCTCTAAACTAGAACTGAGACTGAATAAGTTAAAATTGCCGAAACTAGACTAGGTTTACCGAAACCATGACTGTGATTGGAACCCAAAACTTTGACTTCACATCAGTGTTCGACATTGATCAAACGTTTGTAACCAGATCCGAGCTGACCCAAGTTGGACTCTGATATCGACTACCTTTCTCCGCCTTTTGAGAAAATCAATGTCTCAATCCTTATTTCTTCCATTCATTTCGTAGTTGTAAACAAGGTTAATAAGTCCTTGACTTTTTTACGTCCTTGGTATTTGGCTGTTATTCCACAGTTGGATCAACATAATCATCTGACATCATTTTTTTATTGTTTGTCTTTCTATTCTTATGTATACAATCTGTAACCTTTATATCACCATTGAAGAGACAATGCATTCGCTATGCATCGTTGTCCAATATTATTACAGAGTTGGTGACATAGAAGAAACAATCGTGTCATGCATGACTTCTTGTTCCATTTAATTTTTCCATGCTTTCTCATGAAACTTTTAAATGCAAAAGCATTCAAAATGTCTTTTGTATTTTCAAAATTCTCAGACTGCACATATACCCTGAAATTCAAAATTATTTTTTGGTAGTCCGACTCAGGTCGGACTCAGCCTTGCACATCTCTAATTCTGACCCATTGTTTAGTATATCTCTGGTATATGTTCGATTCATACGAAATAGTTATAGAGATAAACAGTATTATAAAATGAATGAAAATTTCATATAATGAAAAAACAATTTTTTTTATTAACTAATCTGAGCTAAAAAAAATGATCCAATACACAGCGTCATCTGTAAACTACTTTTCTCGATGAATCATACATGTATTCTTGTTGAAGAGAGCACTAGAAACACTAGAAAGATAAAAATTATACCTATATGTTTTTTAGATCTGAAAAAATCAGCAAACTTATAAATAAAACTATATGAAATAATGAGTATTTTAGCTCGTAGTCTTTATGCTTATCGATTTTTCGAAATTGTAAATCGTGTATGTTTAATACAATCAGGTAAAATATTCGAACTATACTCTTTTACTATTTTGGTTTTTTTGTCTGATAATTATCGAAATTTTTATTTTTAGTATCATGTCTTTCGGATTCAACAACAACAACAGGCAAAGATCAAACAAACACATCAAATGAATCATTACGTTCATGTGATTTTGAAATATTTGGTGCTGTTCAACATGTTTATTTTCGTCAACATACGCAACAACAAGCTACAAAATTAAATCTTATTGGATGGGTTAAAAATACTGAAATGAATACAGTAAAAGGACATATGGAAGGACTAAAAACTAATATAGATCAAATGAAAATTTGGCTTCAAACAAAAGGAAGTCCAAAATCAAAGATAACTAAAGCAGAATTTACAAATGAAAAATCGATTACAAAATTAATTGGAAATACATTTGATATTAAACGATAAAAATAAATAAATGTTTTAGTTCCCGACATCAATCATCGATTTTATATAGTTGTAGAAATTAATTTTGTATTTCAGATCGAATGGTTTTCATAACTCGTATTCGTCATGCAATTCAACAACGTTCACGAATGTTTCTTCCAACACCAGTTCATTTGCCAAAAAAAAGTCATTCTAAAAGTCAATCAGTAATTGATTTTATTTTATTTTAAATCAAATTTGAACTTTTTTTTTTTTTTTATTAGTTATTTCAAAAAGCAGCTATTGTTCATAGTGTAGAACATGGATTTCCACAATTATTACCATTAGGTAATATAAAAAAAAAAGAAGAAGATTATTCATCAATGATGAATGTTGTTTCTTTGTTTTTTTTAAAGGTTTTCGTGTTTTAACGAAATTAAAAACTTTAATTCGAAATGAAATGAATAATATTGGAGGACAAGAATTATCACTTCCAGCAATTGGACGAAAAAATATTTGGGAAACAACTGGTATGAATTGTTTATATTATTATTTTGAAGATTTTTCTAAAGATTAATTATAGATCGATGGAATTTAATGCATAATGAATTATTTAAATTTAAAGATCATGATGAAGAATATTGTTTAAGTCCAGTAAATGAATATAATTATTCGTTTTTTGAATAAAGATAGATTTTTTTTTTTTTTGTTTGATGTTAGACTCATGAAGAAGCAATTACTAAACTTGTTTCATCTGTATGTAAAACAATTCCACGAACCAATTATCCATTATTAGTTTATCAGGTAAATTATTAATTAATTAATTGTTTAATAAATAGAATATGTTTATGTATCATTAGCAAATCTAGATTACATGGAAATATCGTAATGAATTGAATTATCGTCATGGTCTTTTACGAACAAAAGAATTTCTTATGAAAGGTGTTTTGATTTTTTTTTTTGTTGTTGATTTAAAGTCTTTTTATTCTTTTCTATATTATTGTTTTAGATCTGTATAGTTTTCATATAGATGAAGATTGTGCACGACAAATATATGATCAAGTATGTGATGCATATGAAAGAATATTTCAAAAATTAGAATTAAATTGTTTTAAAGGTATATATATATTTCATTATTGATTATATATAAAATATTATTTTGAGTTTGATTTTTATTTAGTACCAGCTGATAGTGGTCTGATGGGTGGTTCATTAAATCATGAATTTTTAGGTGTAGCAGCTGTTGGTGAAGATACATTACTTGTTTGTCCAAAGTATGTTGAGTCATGCTTAATAAAATTTTCAAAAACAAAAAAAGGACTGTAAAAAGTTTTGAAGAGAAAAATGATCATGACGATGAAGTCTATGACAAACGGTAGAAACTATTTGAGATATCAGGAAAGCAAAACTTTTTTCTTTTTATCTCTTTTCTTTTATTGACTGTTATAAAACTCGTAGTTTTCGTTTTCAAAAGAAATATTGAATATCTAAAATTATCAATCTAACTATAAATATTTATATATTTTAATTTCATAAATCCTTTTCACTACTGGATAGATGCTAGCTTAGATTTTGTCAGCAATTCAATCGAGACTACATTATTTGATAAATTCTTTATCTTTTTCTATATCAGGTAATATCTAATCTTCTGTATTTATCATTTATTATTAGAAGCATACTCTTCCTTTTGATATATCTCACGCTGTTTGTAAACACTTTATTACGAGAAAATGATATAAATCATATTTTTTTTGATTGACTCCTCATTGAAATATTATTAACGACTAAAAAAAAAAATAAAAAGTTGTTTCAAAATATCAGTAATATATATATATATATATGTTTAGATGTAATCGTGGATATTTAAAAGATACAGCTCAATGTGAACATACAGAGAAAATTGAACAACAAGCTATTGAACTTGGTCATTGTTTTCTTCTTGGTGATCGCTATACAAAAGCATTTAATGCAACAGAAGGATCATCCGATATTGTAGCTGAGAAAAAGTAAAACAAAAAATGAATTTTGTAATACAGATCTATTTCTTCTTGTAATAGACCATTAATAATGGGTTGCTATGGTATTGGTTTAACACGTTTAATGGCAGCAACAGTTGAAATACTCACACCAACAGAATCAAATGATATACGATGGCCAAGACGAATTGTTCCTTATCAAGTCGCTATTTTACCACCAAAAGTTTGTCATGTTTTGTTTGAATTTAATTCAACGAAAAATTATTGATCAATTTTCTTTCTTTTTTTTTAGAAAGGTAGTCCTGAAGAAATAAGTGATAATGAAAAACTTCTTGGTCGTTTGTTACAACTTGATAATACGGAATGGTTTGTTGATGATCGTACTGAATTAACTATTGGTTATCGATTAAAAGATTGTCAAAAAATGGGTATTCCTATTGTTATAGTATTTGGAAAACGAGCTGTAAGATTTATTTCTATAAATATTAATCTATTCATTTATTTATATATTTAGACTAAACAAAATTTGTGTGAAGTAATCGATGTATACAATAATCGAAAAGAATATTTATCTTATGAAGATACGTTAAAATTTATTCACGATTATTATTCAGTTTTTTGTTAAACATTATTTGGTTTTGTTTTTAAAGAAAAAAGAAAAGAATTTAGAGATGTTAAGCTTTATTTATAAAATTGTTTTTCTTTCAGACAAAAAACATGCCCTCATCATTTTCTAAGTCCAATGGTACTTATGCTGCATTAGCTGTTGGAGCTGTTGCAGTTACATATGCTGGTACACATGCATATAAATCACGTATTCAACGAAAATATGATGATGGAATTGATCTTAAAAATCAAACAGTTGAAGTCGATCCTGTGGAACATATACGTCGTTGCACTTTTTATAAAGATATTGATATTTTTTCATTTTATAAAACAATTTTGCCTAATGTAGAAACATTAGGTGATGTTTTCTATAATGGTTATTTGACTTCTAAAAATGGACCATGTATAGGACATATTGATCCAGTAAATAAAACAGCAGAACTTCAATGGATGTCCTATTCGATGGCATTAGAACGTATACGTCTAATTGGTTCACATTTATGGACAGAAGCTAAACTAACGCCAATGAAATCAACAGTTGCTATTATTTCACTAAATCGACCTGAATATGCATTTGTTGAACATGCTTGTTATATGTATGGATTTACTGTTCTGGGTCTCTATACAACCTATGATTCATCAACTATTTTATCGTTATTAGAAAAAACACAAACGGAAGTATTGGTTGTTGATAATTTACAACGTATTGAATCATTTAGAAATCAATTGTTGGAAAAAACTTATCTAAAAGAAATTCTTATTATGGATGATGTAAGAAGCAATGAATATGAAAGAATTAAAAATTTTCCAACTATTTTAAAAACTATGCAACAATCAGATGTTCGTTCACGACCTAAAATTGATCCAGAGAGTATAGCTACATTTATTTTGACAAGTGGAACAACAGGTTTGATGGAAAAGATAGTTTTGAAAAAAATTAATAATATTTACATTTAAGGTGAACCTAAAATAGCAATGTTATCACATACAAATTTATTGGCAACACTGAAAGGTAATAATGACCGTCGACAACGTGCTAAGATAGATGCTCAACCCAGTAATAGACATTGTTCATTTTTACCGATGGCTCACTTATATGAACGATTAGTACTCCTCCACTATTTTCTTCATGGTTCACAAATTGTTTTTTGTCCTATACCAGAAAAACTTTTTGAATATTATCCAATTGTAAAACCAACAAATATTTCTATGGTACCAAGAATTTTAAATAAAGTTTATGATACAATAATGACTGAAGTGGGTAAAAGTAAAATAAAACGTTTTCTTATTTCACAAGCATTACATAATGAACAACCAACATTATTTTCACGTTTTATTTTTCGAAAAGTAAAAAACTTATTTGGTGGCGAAGTCTTTGCCATGGGAACTGGTTCAGCACCAATACCACCTGAAGTATTACATTTTTTTCGTATAGCACTTGATATACCTATTGTCGAAGGCTATGGTCAAACTGAATCAACAGCTGCTGGTACAATTACACATGTTACTGATACATCATGTGGTACTGTCGGTTCACCGGTACCTTCGGTTGAGATAAAGCTTATTGATGTACCAAATACAAACTATCAAGCTAATAATAATCAAGGGGAAATTTGTATTCGAGGACCAACTATTTTTAAAGGTAAGTTTTCGAATTCATTCTAGCAATCAATCGGAGATCAAACACGAAACGTACATTAATTCAGATCATTCAAAGATTGATTAGTTACAATATGTGCAATCTAAGATTTATCTGATAATTTTAAGCGAATCTACATCGGCCTAGGTCCCATCTGACATTGAACATTAACATGTTTTTAAAAATTTAACTAACCTACTGTTCTTTTTTATACTGTAGGTTACTATGGTGATGAAAAAAGAACACGTGAAACTATTGACGAAGGTGGTTGGCTTCATACCGGTGATGTTGGTGAATGGACAAGTAATGGTGCTTTACGTATTATTGATCGTACAAAACATATATTTAAATTAAGTCAAGGTGAATATATTGCACCTGAACGTCTTGAAGATGGTTATGTTCGTTCTCGATGGGTTGCACAAATATTTGTTGATGGAATATCATCAGAATCTACTGTTGTAGCAATTGTTATACCTGATGAAGAATATGTACGAAAACAATTTCGAATGGCAAATCCAAATGTATCATTTCAAGATTTATGTAAAGATGAAAAACTTAAAGAAACTATTTTAGCTGACTTAAAACGATTAGCTAAAGAATATAAATATCAATATTATGAAACAGTTAGTAATATTCATCTTCATCCGGAACTATTTTCACAAGAAAATGGTTTTATTACATCTACATTTAAAACTCGACGAACAGAAGCTCGACAATATTTCCACAATATTATTCACTCACTTTATGAAGTTAGGGATAAAATAACAAAACCAACAAATGTTGAACAACAGTCAAAATTATAAATTCTATGGTGCTAATTTGAATGATTGATAATTTCAAGAATATTTTTTTTTTTGTTTTATGATTCCATATTTGATTAGCTTTTTAATTGATTCAGTTGTTATACACACATTTTCTTTGAAATACAAATTTGATGATTTACAAAAACAAAAGGGAAACATATCGAACAAAAAGAGTAATGAATCATTGAGTGAATTAAAATGATTGTCACGCTCGGTATTTTGGAAATATATCAATATAAACAAATCCATTCCTTTGATGATATTCTTCTAAGATTAAAACTGAAGGACTATGCTATGGTCTAATATCTTATTATTTTAAGAAAAACACACTGAATATAATATCAATTATTTTGGATATACAATATTGGACAAAATTTTTTTGGATGAATGTATTTTTAATATAACTGGTGTATACAGCTGACTTTTGATAAACAGCTTGTGTCAAAATTACAGCCAGTGTCTATGTTATATACAAAGAATATTTTATTCCTAAAACATAGGTAGATTACAATATAAACAATAGGCTTATGAAAAGTTTAAGTTATTAAAATGTAGTTCGTGTTCTTCTCTCTGCATGGATATGTGTTCAGTATTTTTAGAACAACTCTGAAAAAACTAACTCAGTTTAACAGATCGTCCAACAAAACCTAACTAGCTCAAACTATTATATGTGCAGTTCTACTATGACTTAATATTTAGGAATAAAACGTTTTTTTGAATATAGGATAGATACTGACTGTACTTTTGATGCAAACCATCCATGGAACGTCAGCTTTATACAACAACTACATTATAAACAAATTTATCTAAAAAAATATAGTTCAGTTTTGCATCTCATCATCAACGAATCATAATACTTTAAATCATATTTTTTAAACATGTGTTATGGAATTCTCTATTACGTTTGCATGAAAGGGTCCTTTGTATTATGCTGTTGAATTTTTAAGCGAAGAAACATGAAGATCTTTATAAAGTTAATTTTGTTCATTGTAACAATGAGAAAAAAACCTACAGAAATCTCAAGTATCATACATTATATAATATTTCACTTGAAAATTCATGATATCATGTAAGTATTTATTTAAAATACAACGAAGATCTTTTCGTAATGTTATTTTCGTTTATGTTTCTATCAAAATAATGAGACATGTAGCTATTAGATAGTGTTTCAGTTTTAGCCTTATAAGAAAATCATTAAAACAATTCCATGGGAGATCGTTCATTGCTATTCTTCTAGAAAGTTTGAGGGCGCATCTTTCTCTAACAAAAATTCAACGTTATAGGACTTTTCTGTATTGAGATATTTGCAAAATACTCGATAGTGCAATCATTTTGATGCACCCCGAGATGATATATATTTGAAACTCTTTTTATACAAGAGAATAAATAATTTTCTGTTGATTTCATTTTTATAATAGAAAAAACTTCGAAAGAGTTACATCAGAGTTTACTCTTCCAAAAAAAATCATGCAAAAGTGAAGCTTGACTCGTCTCTTTTATTTCTTATACAATCTTCCTATGAAATATTGTCATTATGTTCATTGTCACTTTGTTGTTGTGCTAATGATGATGATGATGATGATGATAAATTAATCTTTTGTATAGCAATTACTTGCATGCCATCATTGGGTGTAACAACCATCATTTCTTTATGTCGTGTTCGAAGACGAAGTGTTAATAAATTGTCTGCAGGATCAATATCACGAATAACCGATCGAACAATATTAGCAAAAGAAAGTAATTTTGAACTTATGAAAAATGTAACATTATTATCTAATGATGTATATTGAAGTTGTGCTTGTTCATTTGTTACAATAACACCTTCAACAGTTGGATTATTTAATACACGTTTTAATATTGCTTCTTCAATTGGTGATAAATCTATTTAAAATAAAGTAATATAGATAACAAAAATTTATTTAAATAAATAATACTTGATGCATTTTCCATTTATTTTGCTATTGTTGCTTAGAATTGTAGTTTTGACGTTAATAAATGAACTCTCGACTAATAAAAAATGATTCTATTATACAACTGTGATCGATGAGAAACAAGTTTTTTATTGCGTGAGTAAGAAATAGAAGGAAAAAAAATCTTTATTCTTGACCTATGGATCTATTCCTACCAGTAAATCAACGGGACATGTTTAAAAAAGAAAACGAGTATTATTTTATGGAGACAAAAAGTTTTAACATTGATAAAGAAAAAAGAACATTAGATTCCCGGTTGTTTTATAAAGCGATCTTGTGTAGTAGAAACGTTAAGAAGAAAAAAAAAGAAATATTGGACACATCTCCATTTACTTTTTATTTGATTTTATATTGTTCTTGTCGTTCACGAGTTTTTTTTACGCTTATGATAGCAACTAGTGTTCGATCAGAATAAAAAAAAACTAGTTGTTACATTGAACAAATAATATATAAGTTTAATAATTCATACTTTTCTTCTCATCGTTTGTTTGAAAATAAATGACAAAAGATCTCTTGTATTATAATGATATTTTAAATCGAAATATATGATTGATGAAATGATTTCATGCATTACCAAATATATTTTATTCTTATAATATTTTGATCTTATTCTAGATGAAATAAATGATATTAATATTATTAAGTAGAAATCTTTGAATAGTTTAATGTTTAAATTATATCATGAATGTACTTTTGGATGAATATAAAGTTTTCTGTCAAGACCATAACTATTTGAAGAAACTTATTTGATCAGCATACGTTGTAGGCAAAATTAGAATTTTAGTATTGATTAGACACTCATCAGTCAGAATTGGAATTCCATTTTCACCTGTGCATAATAGAAATTCTACTACAAATAAATTCATACAATTATGTGCTTTACTAAAAGTAGAGTAGAATGAACTATAAGACAAAACCGTAATTGTAGTGGTTGTGTCGACAAGCGATGTTGATACCAATTTGCATGTTACGATTTTCCTAGTAAATGCACTGACTTCAAAATAACTTGCTATCGTACTGTAAAAAAGTGTGAAATGGTTCATGAGCATGACCTACCGTGTCATAAACCTTGTAAAAGGTTTGTGACCCGCAGCAAATTCTTGACAAAATTTATGAATCAAAAGGATTTAAATACTGGTGATAAATGGATAGAGAAGGTTTATTATTCGATACTTATGTTTTTCTGTATAATGTGTCACAATAACTCTTTGGTATTCTATAGGTTTTTAGCATTTCACTAAAAAAGGCTTTTAAAATGTTCAATCTACTAAGTTATTGAAACGTTTTTCGCAGAATGCTAAAATAAATGCACAAGTTCCTGCTCAGTTTCCATGTACTGAGATGATTTGCAGAAGAATATTCAATATAGATCCTGTGACATAATGATAACATGGTGCCCGAAAAGGTATTCTGCTGATAAGTGGCACTGTATTCAGATATCTTGAGTTCAGCACACTCACTAAGGCTAATACAAAATGTCTGACTTTCAAATTTAACAACTGGTCGCATTTACAATTGCAAAGGTACATGTGCTACAAAACAACATGGTTGTACAAACATGAGTGAATAAATTATGATTCTTTATCTTATTCATTGTGAAAATCCTCATGAAGGACATGTTGCACCATCTCATGGTTTTATTCGAGCTGAAAGAATACTGAAAGAACGATTTCGTGTCATTGATTTGCGTTCGTCGAGCACGAAAAGAAAAATACATGCAAGGCATGAGATAACCTCATCTATCTTTGATGTTGTGAAATAAAAAAAACTAATTGTATGATTTCGTTTGTATGAGTTTATTGCTAGTCTACTTTTGATTTAGTTCAGGGAAAACTGAAATTCCAGTTGTGACTGTTTAATAGAAGAATTCAGTTAACACATTTTGATTGAATCTATTCTGTATTAATAATGACCAACACATTTTTTTCTTCAGACATCTATTTATATTTCTTGGAAAAAATATATTCATGTAAGCATTCATTGCACACGTAATGTTTCATTTTTTGTCTATATTGTATTATTAACTATTGAACTTTACTGATAGATGCTCTTCTTCTTTATAAATAGTTCAAACGTAGTATTTTATTAATACACTAATAGCAAAATTAGGTCGAACAATATTATTAGAGAGTCCCAATCAAGACAATTACTAAGATAGTCTATTTTGTAAATTTATTAACCAACAACATCACTTTTTATTCTTATATTTTTCCACCTGTTTGAGTCATTATGGTGTAATAACATACAGAAAAAGAAAACACAAAAGAAAGATATAAAGAAAATGTTGATCTTCAATATGTATGTTTATATTATATTGTCAATATACGATACGAAAGAAAGACTGTATGCCAGTTGCATGTTTTTTTTTGTTGGCTCACTGTTACAATAGTGAGAAGAAAAGAAGACTTAGATACTTTTTCTGGTCTTATTCAAATTTAACCATGAGAGAATGTGTAAAATATGAAAAGCACAAGCATATTGGAAATCAGAAAGAGCCATTTAAATGATGTGATTTAAGAGAAGGAAAAAAACAAAGAAAAAAAGTACGAGGAAGAAAGAGATGTGTGTTTTCATTTTGAGTCTAGGGCAAGAATTCAATTTGATTATTGACCAAAACTAAAAACAAACCAAATAGAAAAAAAAAAGAAAAGATCAATATGACAATAAGTATATACGATAATTAATTTACCGAGACCAATCGCCAAAAAGTGCTGGAGGTTGTTGAACTGAAGCTAAAATAATAATTTAAAAAATTATAAAATCCTTGAAGATTTCTAAACTTACGTTTTCTTTGGTCGCCAAATGTCGGTACATATGAATTTAGTTTTGGACCACGAGCTATACAATATTATAATTATATTTTTATTAAAAAAAAACAAGATTTAAGTAAAATTGTTAAAAAAAACAGATATCCTTTATTGAACAAAGTTAACAAAACTGAAGTCCCTCTGTTAATTATAAGTACTGTTGTGTCTATTGTAAAAATGTATTAATTTGAACCTACAAGTCATGAATATTACATTTAATTTTTTAAGCTCTTTTCATGAACTTTTATGTAACAATCTCATTATAAAAAGACGAACAAAATATATGGTTAGTAAGTTGAATAATAATAAAATCAATGAAATAAATGAATGAAGAGCAAGTATAGATATTGAAATAAGTTATAGCGTGATTCACTTTTTTAATTCTCATTGTTTCTATGCTTTCCTACGATTTCAGTTGACAATCTATGAGTAAAAATAATGGACATGAAACAAGTTGCTCAATATGAAGAGATTAAAAGAAAATAGAAACGAACGATCTTTTCAAAATAAAGAAAATCAAAATATTGAGTTGATGAAACTACATTCAATACTGTTCATTGAACAGAAACATCAATGGAAGATAAATGATTAACACATTTTTCAAACTGGAGATCTGAATGGGCTGATGTGGATCGAAGAAAGCCAGCTCTTTGATATCGTTAATACAAACTATACAGAAAATAGGATAAAAGTTTATTACAGATGCAACAAAGCCAAACGTCATGAACTCTAATGTAGAGCAAATATTTATCTGCTATATCATGCGGATGGTGAAAAACTCTACTGTTTATAAAGCGGAAGCTAAGCACGATGATCATAAGGATGTGTGAGTGTGCCAATATGAATGAAATAAAAACGCAAGCAATTCCATACCCCATATCCTATTTTATATGAAAAAAAAAAATCTACGAATAAAATTTGTATTTTTCATTGAACAAATCTGATTTTTTTCACTACTAATTAAGTATGATAAACTAACAGTTTCATCTATTTTATTGATCATTGAAATCGAAGTCAAAAAAAAAATATGGCACATACTTGCTGAATTACTATTGTTCGAAAGTTCCGTAAGAAAATTGAAACTGTCACGACGTACTGTTTGTCGAGGATTAATACCTAAACAGTTAATA
Source organism: Rotaria sp. Silwood1 (assembly GCA_905250075.1). NCBI lineage: Eukaryota > Metazoa > Rotifera > Eurotatoria > Philodinida > Philodinidae > Rotaria > Rotaria sp. Silwood1. The sequence goes on along the minus strand of CAJNOP010000022.1, from coordinate 989,680 downwards.
ACCATTCAAATACTAAATTAAATAATACTAAGAAAAAACCAAAATTCTTACCTGGTTTGTACCTTGTACTTCCCAAATAATATTGCTTAGCAGATGGTTTTGTTGTTGAAAATGGTGCTTTGGTTTCACTTTGATCTCGATTATTAATAGTATTATTATTTGTATTTGAAAAAAAGTCATCTGGATTAAGACGCATTGATGGTTTACCAATTACATTAGTTGTTGTTTTTTGTGTAGTTATTTTTTTTGTTAAATTATCATCATTTAACCAATCTGTTAAACTATCTTTTCTTGGTGATGAAGTTGAATCTTTGGCTGGTGCTATTGGAGATAAAAATTTTGATGGTTGTGAAGGTTGAATTGATCGTCCTTGTAATATAGCATCAATATCAAATGATTGATCAACAGATGGTCTATGTGGATGTTTTAAAATTGATGCATGACGATTTTCAGAATTAATATTTGACTTTGAAAATACTGGTATAGTTCCTTTTCGATTATCTGATGTCGTTAAATCATATTTTGGTAATGATGGTACAGATGGTTTTTGTTGTTGAGTATTATCAAATGCAAATCCACTTGTTTGTTTAGTCGACTTTTGTTGTTGATTATTAGTATTTTCTTTTATATTTGATTTACTTGGTTGTTCAAATTCTTTAAGTAATGCATCTAAATCATTCAAATCACTTGAACTAACTGGAGTTTTATTCTAAGGAAGAAAAAAATAAAACAAAACTTTCTTTAATTCATATTTTGTATTAGAGAAAAAAAAGACAATTACTCCATCTGTTTGCCAATCTTCTGTAAAAATTTGTTTAGAATCACGTGATTGAGCTGATGATGTTTCGTTAATGACTGAAACATTTGTACTTGATGATCCCAATGAATCTTGGCTAACTTTAAAATATGGATGTTTTAAACACTAAAATAATAAAAACTATTAGCAAAATCTTTACGAACTTAAAAGGTGCAACATTATGCAGTTACTCTTGCTAATCTTAGAAAGATTATTTTATTCTATCTATTTTAGGGCACATTTCTTTATCAGAGGCCTGCAAATTAATCATAAGTCATAGTCATGCATTCATGATAATAATTGTGCAAATAAATGGAAAAATAAAAATGTCTGACTGTGGTGGACTTAGAGAATAGCGCTAAGGGGAGGAGGCGATCGTCCTAACATTATAAAACATTTTGCAAGTCGGTCTAAGCAAAAAATGCTTTAAATGTTGACTTTATGTGAAATACAATCTTCGTCATCGCTCTCATGTTTATCATCAGGTTTCCTTTTTCACTATTTTATAGAGACCTGCATATTGATCATGCAGGTCTTTATTCTCTACTCATCCTTTTACTTAATTCTACAGAAATACAATTATAAGGAACTAGTGATCTCTAATTAGTGTTTATCATGATCTGAAAGGCTGTTCTAGAATCTTTACTCCTACAGTTCAATAATCCTTTTAGATACTTTTTCAGAAAAAATTCGTTATACTTGTGTAGCATTGGGCCGTCGCTTAGGTTCCCAATTGAGTGTTGCTCCAATAAGATCAATTCCATCGTTATTTGAACTATGAATAATTTTTTTCAGATCTGTTCGAGCACATTGTGGCCAACGAAATGAAAGTTTAGCTGCTAGCATAAAACCTTCAGGCCATTCATCCTTAAAAAATGACAATGATTTGAAAAAAAAAGAACAAAATTAAAGTTAAAAAAAAAAAGAAATTTACTCTACTCGGCGTTCCCATAACAGCACAAATTTTAAACATTTGATCAATTTCACTACTACCAGGAAATAATGGTCTTAATGTATATAATTCAGCAGCGATACAACCAACTAAAAAGTTCGATTTCAATCGATAATATTTTCATAAAAATTTTACATTTACCTGCCCATATATCAATTGGAGATGTGTATGAAGTAGAACGAAGTAGCACCTCAGGAGCACGATACCATCTTGTAGATACACTAAATATATAATATAGATTTTTGGAAATTCATCTAATTAAAGAATAGTTACTAATCAGTATAAGGTGGTCTTGAACGAAGTTCACGAGCAAGACCAAAATCAGCTATTTTAATTAATTCAACGCCTTTGCACAAAATATTTTCAGGTTTTAAATCACGATGGAAGAATCCTAAAAGAAATTAGAAATGAAACATTTTTTAGAAATTATTATAAACAATAAAAAGAGTTCATAAGTATTCTTTTCGATGGTATGATTGTAAACTAGTTTAGACTTGTTGTTCATCATTTATAAATATATTATCGATCTGATCCTATTGTATTAACGTTGTTAAAACATTTAAAAATTTTCAAACACGATAAACATTGTTTTTTTTTTTTTCTAGAAAAAGAAGCATTCATTTCGAATAATGATTATAGAATATTGATGGTAATTCTTCGGATAAAAATACTTCAAGCCAAAATAATAATTCATATACCATAGTCTGACAAAAATAATTATAACATCAGCAATATGATCTATGTATCTGTGTAAACCTCATAAAAGCCTATTTGTAAATGAAAATTGAATTCGAAAATAAGCTATTGGTGTCAAATCTCGTCTTTTTAAGTTCACGGTAACTTCTTATAACAAATACTCTACAGGTAATCAATTGATTTATATTCTAAGCTTAGGATTGTAGTAAATTCGCAATTTAAAATATCAAATAGCTGAAATTCACATCGTAGAAAGATATATGAAAGTTCTAGTTTAACTAAAATTTTCATTTCATTAGATTGAACTGTGACGACTTTACCAGAATAGACAGTCACGATAATGCACACATTCAAAAGGAGTCCAGTCATAAGAGCGATTCAGCAAAGCTCATATTCCTGAAAATTTTCTCATTGTGAACAAGATATTTTCATGTATGTCTGTGATCAAAACAGCAGATATCACGACGGTGAAATTTCTTTTTTTTGAAAGTTTGTTCCTGCAAATGATTATCATTAGAATATTTCGGTATCGACTCTTAGCGATTTTTTTAGACTCATTAATGTCGAACTATAGTTTGAACTTCGATGACATTACATCTAAGAGAATGTACTGAATTTAGAGTACCTTTACGAGTATCCTATCCTACTACCAGTCTGTCATAAAAACCTTCAGGTACTTTATGACCTTTAAGTACTCGAATACAAAACAGTTCTAAATATTCAATTGACTAACTTGTTGAACATTTTTATATGATGCCATAGGAACTGGGCAAATACATAGTATGTATCCATTTGCTGAGACACATGTCAGTAGGATGCCTAAAAAGGTACCGCGCTGTTAATTGGCCTAGTGCATAAGTACTTGAACTCAGTATACTCACAAGAAACTATTCAGTAATTAATTAATTACTTCAGTAAGACTTAAAATCAAATTAGGTCGCTAAATTCAAAGTGAAAAAAAAATGCATGTAAACATACAGCATCTTAAATTGATCAAGATGTAACTATGATCTTGTCTTCACTCATACTCTCAAGAGCTCTGTTCCATTTTAAACAGAAGATAAAAGATGTTTATTAAATTCAAGAAATCAAAGAAAATAAAATTATTTTCTCGTATTTCGTTCTTTGTTCCTTATATCAGGTGCCAGTGTCGAGTGAATAAGTTCGATCTTTTTTTTTTCGAGAAAACTTCTGCTCAACTTTGGCCAACCACGGCCTTTATGAGCTAGACAGAGAGTTTTCTTTTTTCCATACAAAATCATAATTCAAAGGTGTTTTTTGATTATAGTAACTTATCCAAAGTCATTGTGAGGATTCTTATAGCCAAACATAATTGTAAAAGTTAATAAAATTTTCTATAGTATTTTAAAATTCTCTTACCAAGTTTATGCATATAAGTTAATCCTTGAAGTAGTTGAAAAATAACATTACGAACACTTGTCTCTGGAAATAATCGGTCTCTATAAAAAAAAAGAAAAAGAAAACAATCATATATATCTCGTATCTTAGAAGTAATTAAAATATTTACCGTTTTTTCATTAATTCATAAAGATTTTCATTCATGTACTGAAAAAAATAAAATAAAAATTTTTATCAAAGAAAATCTATTCAAAATAAATTTACTTCAAAAATCATATATAAATTATTATCTTCTCTTATAACTTCTTTTAATTTAATAACATTAGCATGACGAATTTTTTGTAAAGCCTATCAAATGAAAATTTCAAAATTTTTTTTTTCAATAAATAATTAACTTTATCCATTACTTTAACTTCTCGTAGATCCATACATTCTTGCCATGAATCTAGAAATCGATATATAATTCATTTATAAAAATTAAAACTTCTATTCAACTTACAATATTTCTTTTTCATTCTAAGAATAAATAATTAAAAAAAAAAACAAATAAACAAATCATTGACACAAATAAATAATTTATATTTTTACCGTTTAATAGCAACTTTTTCTTGTGGTGAATCTTTAACTTGAGCAAGTAAAACACTTCCATATGTACCATCACCAAGTTGTTTGATTATTTTATATTTTTCCATGTGAAAAAAATATTGATTATATTAAATTTTTTTTGTTAAAAAAAATAAAAAAGATTTTCTAGATAAATAATCAAAACAATCATATATCAGTTCATCAAAGCCTATGTTCATCTAAAAAAACAACAGAAGAATAAAATAATTCACAAAGAAAAAAAAAATAAGAAAATAATGAGTACGTCAATCTAGCTTTCTTCTATTAGCTGTCATAAGCTAAAGACAGCTTCATTATTGATGTCGTTACCTAAACTCTACCTTTCTAGTTATTGAACTCTATAAAAATGCAAAATAAATAATCTTTTAGATGAATACTTACGACATCTGTAGACTTACAATTTAGCAGTGCTGATATACAGATTAGAAACTAAAAGAAAATTGTATGGCGTAATTACTGTTATTGTGAAACGAAATACTTATCAAATAATAAGAACGTTTCATTTACTGTTAATGATAAAGATATACTTTTTTTAAATATAGGCATGTATTAACATATAAAGTATTGATTTCACTAAACACAAAAACTCTTTTAACTGTAGGAAAAGTTTTCAATGAATGTCAAAAGTCTTGTTCCTTTGTTAATTTTTAATTCATGAAATAATCGAAAAGATTATTACTTTAAAATGATTATATACATGTACAGTAAAAGTTGTATGTAATAATAAATATATGCAGTTTAATACTGACAAACAACAAATGGCTTGAAGAAAAAAAAAGACAACATGAGTTCTTTAATGATTTAATACTGTCTACAATCGTTTATTCATCACATGATACAAGTATAAGTGAAAGGAATATCAACGATCAAATTCTAATTGACTATGGAATAAAATAGAATTCGTTACTGCTTGGAAAAAAAGTTAAATTATGGTTATGAGCTAGAAAATGCATGGTATAAGAACCAAAGAAGGTATTAAAAATATTAAAATCATTCTGATATTACATATGAATCAGATATATATGGACAAAACTAGAGTGAACAGAGGACACGATCCTTTACAGTTTGATTTTAATTAGTTATAAGAATTATTTTTATTAACAAGTTCTTTTCCGATGAGTGTATGTAAAGATATTGGTTCTATCAGCTTACTTCCAGTTGAACGTACTTGAAGAACAATATGCGTAATCTAAGGACGGAAAAGTTCAAGAATTTCAGAAGAGACTCCGTGCTAGAGACTGCATCTATGATGAAATTTTCACCAAGATCCAGTTTCCAAACAATCGATTTCCTGAGATCTGCTCATGTCACGAAATGAGACTTCTAGTTTTGCTATCATCTCGTGATCCTCTAGAAGAATTTGTACCATGTAGATTTAGCTTTCAACTTTCTCATACAACCAGATAGTATTCGAATTTCAGTCAAATAGGAAACGCGGTGCGAGGCATGAATATCGATTTTCGAAAAAAAAACGAATTATTGTTCTCGGAATCTATCGTAAGTCGCTCTTCCGTTGAAGATGTTCACGTTTTACTGGAATCAAACAACTTCTTTTGTCGTCATCGTGAAGCTCATCACAACGAGAACTCTATTAATGCCTGCCAACGCTATCAATTGATGATTTAATTATCTACAAGGTGTGTGTGGATTAGCAAGCGTGTTGGTAATCGAAATGTCCTCACCCACAACAGAAAAAGTAAGTTTGGTTTGTACACTTCAGTATGTATCCGAAAGATTGTCTGTGTCCAAAAAATAAATGAACAGTACTTGTGTTTTCAATGTTTTTTTCACAATATAGTCATTCTGAAAACATGATTGAAGTTCCTTGTTTGACGCATCTGTTTTTTTATGGAAAATTGAATAGTTTCTTTTTTTCCAGTTTCACTTGGATTATCAGCAATTACTCTTGAAGTACAAGTAGACGAGATCCTAAGATCTAATTGCATCGAGTCAGTTTGATCCTAATCAGACGATTTGAAGATGTTTCAATCTCGATCAGTGATCGATCTCTCCATATGTTCTTGACTAATGGTTAAAACACTAATGTGTTGACTGAGCACAATGCGAGAATTCAAATTGATCTCTGATGGAGAATATTTCATATTGTATCGTATGTTTTCCGAAATGAAAATCATTGCGAAAAATCATTCTCATTTCTATCAATCGTATACTTTGTTGTGGTGCTCGTATACAGTTCGACCACAGAGCCTTTACGACCATAAACGGTTTAATGCGGTTCGCTAAAATCCCATATTGTATCGTAAATTTAGTCCATGATTGACGGTCGTATTTTCGTTTTATATACATCATAGTTCTACCAAATTCGGCCAGCGTAAATTATCCTACATCGCCGCTCGGCATTGTACGTACATAAACTTTACATACTGATTGCTTTTACGGTCAAATTAATGCGAGTTTATTTTATGTCAGAAGTCGGCTGCATAATACTGGTTGTGAGATTATCTATTCCAATTAACCAACATCTAAAAGAGCTTCTGCAGTGATTGACTCTAGGATTACACATAATGCATATGGTCAATAGGCTACAATTATGAAAGAGAAGTCGTCTGATCACCATCATGTGTGAGTGTGGGTGTGGGTGTGTGTGGGTGTGGGTGTGAGGGTGTGGGGATGTGGGTGTGGCTGTGGCTGTATTGGTGAAGAGAAGACTCACACCACCCTCACCCCCGACACCGACCCACACTCAGACCCATACCAACACCCACCCACACCCTCAATTTGGGTATAAATGCAAAACACATCAGCTGGAGAATCTCTCACAAATGATAATTGTCTTCGAAGAGTAATCGTTTGTTATGATTACTCGTGTTAACATTCTATTATGCAGTTTGATAAAAGTCAAAATATTCATAGTGACTATTCTCTAATAGTTAGAATTTGATCAGTTCATGCTCTTTGTGTTAAGTAAATGACAACTATGACAAACCAATACATCACTAATCATCATTTTTGATATTCATGATATAATTAGTTATCTGTGTAGAAATATCTAGAACAGTTATTAATGCCATTTAACGTCTTTCTCCATTACTAAGAAAAAGTACCCAAGTCATTCTTACTACCCTTGTTACGAGAGGATAGGACAGCCACAAAAATTATATTTTTCTTCGAAATACGCAATGTGTGTCTTATAGAAGTATGAAACTATTTATTGTAAGAAGAAATCGGATTGTTTTGACAAACAGTCATAAAATAATAGTAAAACTGTCATTGAAGGATACACTATATCTAATAGTTATCTTTATTTTTCTCTAAACTTTTTTGATAATGATATGTGTAACGACAAACTGGATTGAATAGCTTTTCGCCATTCTCGGCAATGATGTTTATTCAGCTATTTCACATATCCAGAGTGTGTCTATTTCACATTCAACACACGCTTATATATGATACAGAAACAAAGGGAGAGAGACGACACAGATAGAACAATAGAGAGAGAAAGAGGAAAGAGGAAAGAGGAAGAGCAGCGAGCCGTGTCATCAATATCGGCACACCCTCCCACTCAGATCAGACGCGCTCCTGAGCGTCTTTACAATATCCAAAAAAATTAAATGAAACAATGGTAAGTAGCGAAGAGAAACAATAACGTAACAGAACACATCAAAAGTTGATCATTTTGACGATTATCATACAATAAAAAGTCGGATATAAACAATATCAATCAATAACACTAATAACAATCGCTTGAATTATCTTCTTTTTTTTCAGACACTTTACAAAAAAAAACGCAATGAACAGTTACATATAGAGACTTTAGTCTAGTGTATACACAGTGTTTAAAAGAATTTCTTTTTCCAGTCCAGAATCAGAGTATCTTAGCACATCACATTAAAAAAAATTATTAGTAACAAATAGCTGAGCATCACAGCGCTAATCAAAGAATACATTAAATAGTTATACAAATCAATATAATATCACAAAAGTCAATTTTCTAGTAATTCTTCACAAAAAAAACGAAAAGTTGTCACATTTCTTATTTAATTTAATCAAATGTAACGCATCAACGCGGTACGAAAGAATAGAAAAATTTATGCACCCTCTGGGCAATGGAAAGAAAAGAAACTTTTTCACACGTTTCATCACTTTTATCAGTTAAAAGATAATCGACTTTTTTTTCCCGCTTGTTTTGTTTATCTAACATTCATGCGACGTTGGATATATAAGATAATGAGTTGGATTGCGTGCAGATGGTGTATTGATGATAAATGAAATGACATTGCTTGCGGCAGTTATACAATTAAAATTCAGCCTCTTCTACCCTTGTTTGTTTTCTTCTTTTTCCTTGTTGACGAGACGAATAATTTATGTTTTCAATTGCGCTTCAGATGTTGTTAACGACTAATTTTTTCTAATTTCATGTGTTATATAGCCGGTATATAACTTCTGCTAATATAATGCGTCGCCACGCAGTAGAAGTGGACCACTTCCATGTCATTCTTCTCACGGATGACTCGACTGTTCGATCGGCTGGGTCGTTCTCGCAGCTATTCAAATATTTACTTATCAATTTCTTTTGTTCATATAATTGCTTCTGTTTTTCATAAAAATTCCTGCCAACGCTTGTCCACCGGAGGTCGCCGTCGTCCAAACCGTTGAGGAGGTTCATCATTATATTAATTGAATTAATACTTGCTACTTCACACACTGCACAGTAGTTGATTAGCCGCTGCGCTTCGATTAACTTCTTGAATCACCTTCATAATGTTGTAGCTGTTGATAAAGACTAAATTCGAGAAGATTTTTCAGGATTCATTAACCAGAGTTGCCAGTTGTGACGAACTTAGAGAGTGTCGCCTATGCCGGTCGGCATGATGATGTATTGTGTCATCTGCACATCTCTAGTCGTGGTTCATGATGTTGAATTGTTATTGGTTCTGACACGACTTGACTTCCATTCAGAACTTGCAATGATTCAGCAACCAGGGTCGAGATGTAATGGCCGAGGTCTGCCAGAGTCGCCATGTAACGACAAACTGGATTGAATAGCTTTTCGCCATTCTCGGCAATGATGTTTATTCAGCTATTTCACATATCCAGAGTGTGTCTATTTCACATTCAACACACGCTTATATATGATACAGAAACAAAGGGAGAGAGACGACACAGATAGAACAATAGAGAGAGAAAGAGGAAAGAGGAAAGAGGAAGAGCAGCGAGCCGTGTCATCAATATCGGCACAATATGTATGAATAAAATTTAGTTAAATAAAAAAAACTTTATGAATTATTAAGTTTTGTTTAATTGACTATGCATAATTACTTAAATTTGTATATAAATCATTTCATTCCTAGGATAAAAAAAACAATCAATGGATCACACCAAGATTTCTAACTTACCATCAAACAATATATTCGGATCATTTGTTTTTGATGTTAATAATTGTATACATGTCATATCTAAATGTTTTATATTTATCATTTTTCTATCATCAATATGTGTCATAATGATGAAAAAGAATAAATAATCGAGAAAAAAATAATTTTTTTTTTCATAGATATGGAGTTGATTCTTCAAGTCAATGTTGTGGACGATTAGTAGATAATGATGAATTAAGACTTGTTAGTGTTTGTGAAGGATGACATTTTAATGAAGTTAGAACAGTATATTGTAGATAGATCATTCTTGTATGTGAAGAGATACTTTTGGACATGTATAGTTCAGATAAAGTTTCACTAGTTGTTAATTGACGAGAACAATAAGGCAAACAATATGGTATTGATGCTCTTTATTTTTGGAACATGAATAAAGAATTTATGAGTATGGGTGAAATCAATTTTCATTTTGCAAACAGTAATATTTATCTAATTTTATTGTTTAATATATAATTAGTAAGAGCAGTGCAAATTACGTCAGATATTCTATTTGAACAGAAATTTCATGTTGAAAAATTCTTTTACTTGTCTGCTAGCTATATGTACATCAATCATATATAAACACTCTTATACTGTCTTATTCACGCACTGAAGATAGTAAAAATTTTTTAACAGTGTGGTTTTGTAGAGAATATTTTCCCATAGAAAACTCTTATATTTAGAATGTCAGAAGTAAAACCGTTACTCTAGTGCTATGTAGATAGAGGATAAAATTTAGAATAATGCACTCTTAGTGAGATGTATATCCACTCTGTTGCTGGAATTGCAATAAACTTTTTCACTCTTGCTATTTGTAATGCAACAAAAGTATGGAGGTGAAGAGATATAATCGATTTTGATTTCAAATAGTTATAAGAACTTCATGCAGAAAAAGATTCCCTGCAAATCTAGTATTTTCTTTGATGCATGAATAAAAAAATAGTACATATTTCAGTACGCAAGAATTACGTAAATGTGGTATAAAGAGATTTCAGTCTATGGCAATAGGATTTCAATTAACATAAGAGCGATAAATGATTTCACCTAGATTCGATTCTGTTCTGTCAAAGGTTTTCATTATTTCTCTTGTTCACAATCACTGACTGGAGACTAGCTCACCAATTTCATTTATTTCGAGTAAAGTATGAAGACAAAAGTGTCAAAATCACCATTTTGCAAAATATACCGAAGATGAATGAAAATTCTTGTTGAAGATTCAAAAAACGGTTGGATCATCTCGAGATGTGGATATCCCTGATACAGTTCGAACAAATTTCTAGCAACTTACCGTTCTCTAGAATATTATGACACTAAGTACAGATTTTTTTACAGCAAAAAATACGTAAAATATGGAAATCAAATGCTGTACTTAGCACCACATTAATTAAAAGACAACTTTTTATTGATACATGTGTATTCATTCATGTTGCTAACAACCAATAAACTCAGTGTTTTGAATAACATCAGTATGTTCAGGAAAAATGTTGCATAGAAATTTGTGCTGCTAGACAAATTCTCTATGAAATGCACTATATAGTTTTCAAAAACTGTCTTTGAACTTGCAGGATTTGTACATGAACATCTTTGTTTTTTTTTCATCATATCATGTTTAAGGACTGGATCTGTATAAAGCTTTAAGTCGAAATTCAAACTCAGTTTTCTTATTTTTCCTGACGAGGATCACGGCATCGTACTAAAAAGTATCGTAACAATGCAATACCTCGGTAGCAATAAATCAATAGTCAAAACTTTTTTCAGAATATTCATAGCTCATTAGGATCTATATGATGGACATAGTCCTGATTCAAAAGCAATATGACACTTGGATATATTCTTTCATCAAAATCTTAAAATTTTTACAGATGTTATTCATTCATGCGGTTGCCATTATATTCATTCATCTCTTATCGTTGCAAAATTTACATATAGTCATAAGTTTATCAAAAGACAAAAAACAGTTGATATATCACACTAATTATCATAGAAATTGATAATAAAGACAATGTCAATGACTCTTATCATTGACATAGCAAAATTTGAATTCATAGCTGTTCTCTTATTGATGAGACTTTACAGCAGATGTCTTTTACTTTTTTTTTTTTTATTCGTTTAAGTTATTACAGAAACACAAAATAGTCCTATTTTTAGAATGCCAGAAAATTAGATTCTGAAGTACTCCTAAAGTTTCTAGTGCCAATATATATATATATTTGCAAATACTGCTAATAATTGTTTTCAAATAATAACAAATTCTTTTATTTGTTTCTAACCAAAACAGATAGGACATACTTGAGACAAAGAATTATTCAGAACTATTCTTTTGTCAGATATTTATCTTGATATTACTCTCTTATAATTCTCCATGTACTATCCATTCATTAAAAATTTTTGAAAATAAACAATACAACTAAGGATGTGACTCTCATCGATCCCGTAGACAATCAGCAAATGTATTTATTGTGAACAAAAAAAAAAACGATGTATGACATATTTGATAAATGAATTTTTAATTTCTATTTAATGTACCATTTTAAAGTCATTCAATTTTCTCTATTTAATTCTACTATTTTCTCTTTTTCTTTGTTATGCTCTATTGAAAATGCAAGTCATATGGTCAACATCCTGTCATATTCACTTGTCAATCTTTCTATCAGTTCATTCGCACGTGTTTATTGACAAAACATAGAACAGACGGTCACTTTTTTTTTGTCTTGTGCTTTTTCACTATCTATTCGGTCAAGTATTTCACAAAAGATAGTCTTTATTCATTAATAGATGCTTTTCTAGCCGGAAGCTTTTTCTTTTTTGACTGATGATAGCAAGTTACCGACCAGCATAACCAATTTATGCTTATCATACTCAATCGCATGATTAAATATGCATGTGAACTTCAACAAAAACTATTTCTTATTGCAAAAAAAAAAACAAAAAACAAAAAACAAAACGTCAGCTCATTCATGAAAACAAAAGTAATGATTAAATGATTTAAAATTACATTTCAATGATCATTTTTTTTTCAAGAAGAAAAAAAAAAAGGGGGGACGTTTTTCTCATCAAATTAGCATCTATTCCTTCCATGTTTTAATAATGATCGGTACAATTCAGTCACTCAAGTATGTTCGCCTCTTCTCCTATGTACTTGTAAAAAAAAATATAGAGAGCCTACTTCGACATTGTTCTCAATACTTTAAGTGTTCGTCAAACGATTACCTTTTGAATACATGAATTTAAGCTTGTGCATCTCACCCTCGAATTCTCACTAGAGGGAGTTGTCTTCTTATTAATGAATGAAAATCTTTCACACAAGAGAAAAGAAATACAAATGATGACAATCATTGAGACAGGCGGTAGGTGTTCAAACGCGAACATGTGTCACCGTATCTGTCTGCTGCATGATCACGCAAAGGTAACAACAACAAGAATAATAATAATCGAAAAGAAAAAGTTCAATCAAGTTTTTTTTTTATTATTTTTTAAATTTACTATACTATTGAATAAGAAAATGATATTGATAAAAGTTTTCGATGAATGAAGCAAGAAATAAAAACTGAATTTCTTATACATATTATTGTTCTTTTAATTCAATATGCCCATTGGGCATACATACATTCGATCTACTTGAACATCCATTTGCTCAATAGAGAGATCCTTGAAAGAATGATCAATTACTAATTCGATCAGTGCATTATTTCAAATGTTTATTTGTCATTAGAGACTTTCTTTTTTCTCAAGACATGTGTAATATTATATAAGATTAATAAAAAAATACATATATATATATGTAATGATTCATAAAATAAAATTGACATTATGTTCTTTCGTTTTTTTTTTTTTGATCTATTATAAAAGTTGTCTTGAACTTATCAGTGATCAACTTGAAACTCGTTTAATGCTTGAATAGTCCTTTTTTTTTGAAATTTAAACTAATAACAATAATATTTATATATCGTGTTTCTCGATAGAAATTGAGAGTGAATATTTATATATATTGTTGTTCGATAGATATTATTGAGAAAGAAGATTTTTCTAACTAAAGTCTCATTATTGAAAATAAAAATAATATCCCACAGAGATTTTTAATTAGGAAAAAAAAATAGAATAAATAATTTTATTTTATTGTTTTGACAATTGCAAATTCTCGAAGTTCACATCTGTATTGTTGACTATTAAAATTGGCACGTGTGTATACGGATAAGGAGGGGGTAATGAGAATTATAGAAAAAGAGAGAGAGAGAGAACGAGAAGTATCATTTTTCTTTACTCGTTCAATCAACACGGCCAATGCTCAACAGCAAAAGAGAAAAAAAAATTGGATGAGAGAAAAAGAATAGACCCATAATTCACAAGAATCGATTGACTACTACTGTTGTACTTCAATTTTGTCATCCTCCAAAATTACAACACATACAATCGGGTACGTTTTGAACTTCATCATTGATGTGTGCGTGCAAATGTCTAGGTGTCAGATTGTCTCCCTTCTTTTTTTTTCTTTTTTTTTAATCAATCGATCATCATCATCATCATCATCATCATCATTTGATAATAGTAATAATAATGATTGCATCATAAAACGGCCAGTGGGCAACAGAAGGTTAAATTTTTGTGATCTACATTTGCATGCGCATTTATCTAGTTTTTCTGGTTTATGTCTGAAGGTTAGAACAAAGGTGAAAAGATTGACTGGTCATTAGAATAAGGGTGTTTGTCTGTATACATAAATGACCTTTTCCAATTCTTGCTATATATGTATATTATTCTTCCGTTTTCCTTTTTCTAAATGATCCCTTAGGAAAAATACTCTATCAAATATAACAGTCATCAATTTCGTTTAGAAATTTACAAGTATACATTGATGTATGTGATAGACTGATCATCATTGATGAGAGAATAAAAACAATACATGATTATAAAGTTCATTTAATGATCTTACTGGTGTTTATCTCACATGAAATATGCTCATCAATAAACTATGCAAAAATAAAAAATGAAATATTCGTTTTTAATCTTTGTTTCATCAACGATTATAGAAATATATACAATTTTTCTTTTTGTCTCTGTTAAGTATTCACATTCAGAAGCAGACTAATTTCTATCAGCAATGATTAGATAATTAGAATGTTACACTTGGCGCGCACTTTTCTTCTTCTTCATCAGAACCAAAACAACAACAAACAATCACTCGACGCGCTAATCGGTTTTCGATGACATATAGACCATAGCATAAGACATGCACAGACAGTAGCTAGTCAATCGGTAATCTTTTACGGTTAATCCAATCGAGTGCCTGAAGGGGTCAGACGAAACACACGCTCAATTACATAAGACAATACTGAAGATGCATGCTGTCTTTATTTCCTTTTGTTCATCAAAAGAAAATATGTACAGTTGTCAATCAAATAAAGAAAATGATTAGGAAACAATTAGATATTTTTCTTCATATCTTATAGATTTAAGAATATTTATTCAAATTCTATTCATTTCAGATTTGTTGTCATAAGAACATTTGTAATATTTTTTTGTTGATGAAAAATAGTTTCATTATAAATCAATCGATTATATCTTTTAGTTCTTTATTATCTTGTTCCAATTCATTCGTTTACTTTAGTTATTGTCGGCATAGTTTCTTTAGATTTCAACATCTTATCTAGAGAAAAATAAGTGAAGAATTTTCATATCTTTTCTTTTCTTTTTCTTTTTTTTTTGATAACAATCTGTTCTAGTAGTAAACGTTAGAGACAATGTGAAATTGATATCATTGATATACAGATGTTCATTGTCGCGCTCTGATTATTTAACTGGCACTACTCGTTTTACTATACATTATGGGACAATGCCACTTTTCTTTGACTTGATCATATATCAAATCAAATAATATGAAGTGTAGAAATTTTACAAAGTTTTCTTTTTTCTTAATAATATATAGAAAACGAATAGATCTCATCAGTTATATACATATATATATATATATATATACTTATTCATTCATTCATCGTATAGAAGAACAATGAGTGAACGGCATTCGATTTGACGTGTGTACACTCTACGCATACTTATCGTTCTTTTCTTCTACTTTACTATCATTGCATTCATTAACTTGCACGAACTCTTGAGAAAAAGTAAGTTCATAAAAAATAATAATAGAAACTAGATTTCCTTCCTTTTAACGATTAACTTATACAGTTTTTTTTTAATCAATCTAACAAAGAAATACATAAATCTATTATATTATTATCAATATGTAGTATTTGTCTCAAGTAGTGACCATATGTTAACCATTGAATAAGTATTTATATAACGCATAACTTGAAAAGAATTGAATTTATCAATTAGTTTGTACATGATGAACCAAAGCTTTTCTTTTTTTCTGTGTTGTCTTTTATTTGACATGAGTCGTATTTAGAGGATTATATAAGCAAATAAAAAATCTGAAGTTGACTCTTGTAAGATGTCTCCGTCGGGCTAAACAAGACGATAAGAACAATTGAGACAAAAAAACAAACGTCAAAATATCAACAAAAGATCACTATTATCATTTTAAATACATTCAATATATATGTATTTATAGTATGAGTTAAAAATGAGATCAGTTCTTTTTTTTTTTTTTCTTGCATTTTATAAGTGTCAATTTTCAGTGCATATGAAAATTGAACGTACGTATGTTTACTTTTTGATTGTATATGATCAAAAACAAAAAGAAGGAAAATGCAAAATTGATTTTGCTTCTCTGTTATCCATAAGCAAAGATTTAGATATAGAATATATTTCAAAGAAAGTTGATATATATGCTTATTTATCTATTGACAAAACAGATAAATATAGTTGAGTAATCGAATGCATATATATACACACATCTGTTTCTCACACAACTATTTTTTTTATATCAATACATATATAGAAAACAAATGTGTTGGAAGACAGTTAAAGACGACAAAAAACATTTGATTATTTCTTCTGTTCTTAAGGCAAAAGAAAAATTAGATGGGCAACAGATCGTTTAAGAAAATTGTTAAATCGATGTAAATTAGTATCTTTAGTGTGCAACATATTTTTTAAGTAGATATTACTATTGAATAGTTAGAACATGCTTAGAATCATAATGAGATGATGATGATCATATATATATATATATGTATATATTTATATATACAATTTGAAAACATACTCCTCAAGTATGAAGGTTATTTATTCGTTATTTTACCTTCAAAATCTCATATAATGAATCTTTTGCTGTTTCACACGTCATCAAAAAATGTATAATGGTTGCAATTGATAATTAGACAATTTTTTGTCGTCTGAACATTGTACATACTGAAGAACAATTGTCGACCTCCTCTGTCTCCTTTTTTAACGGTCGCTATTAGTAAGTGAAATAAAAAAATAATAATTAAATCGTTTAACAATGACAAAAGAAAGAAAAACTTGAAAGCAAAGTAGTCATAGTCGATACAGATTGTGCGTAACATTGACAATGAAATAGGCAATATATACATATACATATATATACATATGCAGAACAGAAAAAGAGACATTAAACATATTGAACGATTCTGTAGCGAAAAAAAAATCTACGCTTGTGTGTATGTAAAGAGCTATAATAATAGTCGATGAAAAACCTATTAAAATCAAGGACTATATCGAACGAAAAGAAACGAAAAAGAAGGCGACATGTTGACCGACAAGATAGGTTATTGATTATTCTCGTACTTCGAAGACATGAAGATGACGCGTGTATATACTATAATTTTCTATCATATTGTTTTCTTTTTTTTGTTTTTTATCTACTTATTAAATCGAAACTGACCGACTTTATTTTATTTTCTATATCTGTAAGTATCCGATGACTCAAGTCGGGACAATAATATAGGATTAGAGAATTAATTCGATTAGAATAGAGCCATTGGTCATTCATCTTCTCACATTGCGTCTCTATTGGAAAAATCTACATTTGACTAGACATTTAGAGTCGTGTGTGAATGCATGTTAATTTCTATTACCATGATTATTAAAAGGAAATGAAAATGAATGAATGAATGACTAACACCATTTGCAGTTCTCACACACACACATATATATATATAAACATAGATCATTATATGTCATCATTAACGGAAATGACTTCTTCTATTCAATGACAATAGAAGTAAGTAAAAAGTATACATATATGAAAAGAAACATACGTTTCGAATTAATTCAAGAGACACATAGAGTGATAATGAAAACTGTATTATCATCTCATGAGTACAATCATTGTCGAGTTCGATTAACATGATGCAACCTTTACTGAAAATGGCCACTCAATGCATTCATGGCAGGTACTCCTCACTGATTGACTATGAGTAGTGTTCGTCGATATGCTTGTATAGCAGCAGGATAGAGAGACAATGCATGTATGTATTTGACGTTAATAATCTCCTTGTGAGTTACAATAGGATAGAGTAAAAGAAAGAACCTTCATCACTGATTAATTCAAGAATACTCTCTTTTGTTATCTTATAGTCTATAGACAATACACCATGACGATTGATAATTGGACAAATTTTGATAAAAACCGAGGTCATATGTATCTATCATATAATTTATTGTATAGAAAAGACTTATGTTCATCAAGACACTATCTACTCGTAACGGCTCAGTAGTTAAAGTATCGAAAAAGTATATTATATAAAGCGCAAAAAAAAAATCGAACACCTGCTAAGCAAAACAACAATAACAACCATGATCAACAGTGTTCTCTTCGTCTTCATCTTCGCTTACTCTGGTGAATCGGACGTCATCAACATCAAGATGAATTTAGTTGATTTCCAGCTGTTCCTTCTTCTTCTTCTTAGTTTTCCCTCGAGAAAGAATAAAGATGCTTCTTCTTCTTCTTCTTCTTCTTTTTTTTTTACACGTAATGACATTCGGAATGTATATATATATATATGCTCGCACTCTTTCCGTTTTCACACTAAAGTGCCATCATTAGTCGACACATTCTTCTTTAGGAGAAGAAGAAACCGCTTGACCACGAGTGTGAAGATGTCATTCACAAAGATTTATCTATCGTTCATTTTCTTACTTGCTAAAAAGATATAATTGACAGCTTTCTTCTTTTTCTCTACGTATAATTAGAAAGGAACTGTGTATTTTCGTCTCAGTGAATTTATGCTTATCTATCAAACTGTATATATGATGTAATCATTTGCTGACCGATTATTCACTTTGATGGACTGAGCTCATTCATTCACGCGCGTCTGCTTTACTTATATACAGAATGAATTATTTATTATCGTTCTAATTGAACACAATCACAACTTGCGCATGCGTCTAATTTAGCTAAGGTACTGTCATTTTCTATTTCCAGAACAATCGTTCTGTGACGAGTCTCGCGAGAGTAGTAGAACAAGATCAATAATAAGCATTCGTTCTTGTTACGAAGGCTTGGAGTGTTAAAATCTATCTATCGTGAATGCAAATAAGCTCTCTTAACATCGATGACTTATTTCATAATCAGTAGCGAACACGTAACTAATGTAAAGAAAAAATAGAAAGCGAGTAGCGAGGAGATGAACAGAACATGACAAAATTAAAAATACTATCATAAACATCAGTATGAAAAAAAAAACTACGAGACCTTGATCAATCAGAAGATTTTTACTTTTGATTATATATTTTGATTGTTTTTAGATAATCATGTTTATTCGATATGTTTATTTTACATTAATTTTCATTTTTTTCAAACAAATCATATCATGTCCTATTCCATTTAATATTCAATCTAAATGTCGATGTGCAATTACTGAAACAGGTCGTGTTTATATTTATTGTGCACGAAAACAATTAACAGTTATACCTCATTTTGATAACAGTAAGTAAAAAAAAAATAAATCTATGAAATTGTATTTATTGTCTTGTCTTTTTTTTTTTTGTAAGGCAATATTATTTTCGATGAACTTGTTTTATCCGGTAATCGAATATCTACTGTACATAAAAATGCATTTAATGGTTTAAAATTACGTAAACTTGAATTACAATCAAATCCTATTGAAATAATTGAAAACAATGCATTTATTGATTTAGCTAATTATTTAGAAGAATTTATTCTATCAACAACAGTTCTTACATCACAATTAACATCTCATACATTTCTACAAATACTTTCTGAATTACCAAATTTAAAACGTTTATCATTACGTTTATTTAATTTATCAAATTCATTAAATATATTAAATCATCAAAATTTAATATTAAGAAAATTAACACAACTTTCATTACAATCATGTTCAATTAAACAAATAAATGATATTGACATATTTGTTAATCTATTTCCTAATTTAGAACGATTAGATTTATCAGAAAATCGTTTAGAATATTTCAATATACCTTTAATATCATCATTAAAAAAATTAAAAATTTTTATATTAAGTAAAAATAAAATTCGTCATTTAAATATTCATTCATCATTATCATCAACAACTCTTAATCCATCAAATTCATTAATTGAACTTGATTTATCTTATAATGGTTAGTATTATTTTTCATAATTAAATTTTCGTAACATGGATAGAAAATCCGATATTAGAACACTAGCTATCATCCGTTTGATTATAAGCGCAAACAAAAAGTTCATTCTGTCAATATATATAAATTTTCATTTCATGCTATTTAATAATGGATAATGATTTATAATCAAATATCAAACATTTTTTTTTTGTTTTTGCTTTATAGAAGTCTCAAATTTTTTGATTTTCACAGAATCGATGTTATGTAACTATATATGTCTTATTCAATCAGGTTGTATTACATTGATCGATAGAACAGAGCATAAACTATATAAGAAAAATCATTTCCACACAGTTGATCTTTGCATAAAATCAAGCTGAGACCTTCTGAAACGTCGTCCTACATAAGTTTATGTTAGTATATCTGTAGCACGCATCATAAAAATATCACTAATTGCCAAATGACAGTACATATCTTAATCTATATTTTATTAGACATTTGAAATATTTCCTTACACATTTGATATAATTTTGTAGGACATCAGAGACTATATTGACAATGAGATCGGTTAGAATTATTTATTGTACAAAATTGAAAAGTATCAATGACATACCATAGTCAACAGTTAACTAAATAGTTCTATATAAAGATAGTTTTAACTTTTTTCATTTTCCAATCTAAATATCAGATATAAATTCATATGATCCTTATTACTAGTCAAATAGTTTTAATATGAATCTTTTAAAATATCCTTTAGATATCTATCATGAATTAGGTGTATTCAAGAGGCTATAGTAAAGATTTCAATCCTGTATGATGATGCTTTCGAGAAATATTCAACAAACAAGGATCTAGAATAGCTCATTTATCAACCTAGAACTTTCTGTGAACCCTTGTTCGATAGATTTGATTTCTTTTATTTGAATCTTTGTTTTTAAATCGTTATTTTATGTGAAGAAAAAAGATGAGAATTTCAATACCTCGAAAAATATTTCATCTTTTTATAAAAGTACTTTTTTTATACAAACAATAAAAAAAAAAGCTTAATTCAAAAAATAGACTCTGTCAAGCACTACAACTTCACATACTCATTCAAATAAAAAAGAAAAGCAATTAGCATTAATAAACTTCCTTCGGGAAATCCAGGATGCATGAACAGAAAAACATAAACAGAGAAAAAAACGAAAAAGATTTGCCACTTTTATTTTTTTGTAAAAAACCAAACTGTGACCTATCTTCACGTACATTTATCTCAATTTCAATTTTTCTGACGGAATTTGACTTATTAAGGAAGATGAGATCTTGATAAAAACATTTGACTAGTGAATATAAATAAATAAAATCTTTTTGTTTCTATTTTCATTGTACATATAGGTATTGAAACAATTGATGAAAATATATTTGAATTAATCTCATCTCAACTTGAAATATTAAATTTACGAAATAATGAATTATTAACTGAAAATCATTTAACATTTTTAATTCATTTAAAACGTTTACGTGAATTTTATTTGGATTATAATCGTCTTGAATCAATAAATCAATTAAATTTTCCATTAAATTTAAAAATTTTATCATTAAAAAATAATTATTTAAATCAAATTGATTTATCAATATTAACACGTCTTGAATATTTAGAAAAATTATTTTTATCATCAAATAAATTAACAAGATTATCATTAAAAATTAAACATATATTTTCATCATTAGAAATTCTTGAACTTGATCGAAATTATTTATCATCAATTTTATCATTAAATGCACCAAAATTAAAACAATTAAATCTAGATGGAAATTATCTTGGAAGAAAATTTGATAAAAAATTTTTTTCACATTTATCATCACTTGAAAAACTTCATTTACGTGATAATCAAATTGAATTTATTGATAATAATGTATTTCAATATACACGTTTACAAGTACTTGGTATGTATCATAACTTTCTAATTTATCTTTTTGTTGAAATACAATATAAACGAATGTCATTGAAAAATAGAATAGAATAAAATAATCTTCATGTGATGAATAACTACAGTTACATCGTATTTCATATTTTAGTCCTTGCAAAGATTGTGCTAATAGTTTTTTTTGTTCTCATTAAATTTATCTATTTAGATTTAAGAAATAATAGTTTGCGAACGTTTCCTTTATTAACAAAACTCAATGAAACATTACAAATTTTATCTCTTCGACGCAACCAAATATGTACCATAGATCAACATATCTTAAATTATTATCAAAATCTTCAAACGCTTGAACTTGATCAAAATCCATTACATTGTGATTGTCGAATGAAAAGAGATTTCAAACAAATTAAAGTAACTGGTCAATGTCAATCGCCATCAGAACAACGAAATATTAATTTAAATGAATTACCAAATGAACAATTAGCATGTAGTATGATGACTACACCACAATGTTCATATCTCACTAGAACAATAGTTGATAGTGAAACAGATACTACAATAACAACAACAGTAGCAGCAACAACAACAACTATTGTCAAAACTACTTCAATGAATATGTAAGTGTCATCTATATTGTTAAGATACCGACGACGTTAAATCTAGTAGAGAATATTGTTTAAATTAATGATTTATTTTTATTGACTGTTTATCGAAACGGATTCATATATTTTTTTTAAGATCCATATTTTGTAATTAGTTCAATAAAAATTTTGTTTATTCCGACTTTTTTAGAATACAAATATAAATCCCTATTGAAAACGAAAACTTGTTATATGATTAAAATACAAAACTCTTGAGATTCATAGATTTGCTTTACTAAAGAATTGCTTTGGATCGAGAGATTCTTCCGTTTCTTATGCTATATTGTTTTGTCAAAGTCAAGCAAAACCATCAATTAAGACGAAGACGTCACCGAAGAGAAATATGATCTAAAGATTTTTAAAGATACACATAATGCGAAAGATAACATCATTAAAAAAAATGAATGCCTTATTAAGGCAATTTAAAGATGAATATATTAACTATTCTAAAGTTTATGGATGTCCTCAGATCTTTAGGTTGGAGGCTAGTTAGCCATCTCCGTTCGAGCCACTCCTACTAAACCCCTCTCCATAATACAACATCTAGGCCTTTCTTTCATATCCATGTGTATGAATTTTTCAAGAGAGTCTTCTATTATGTCTGATATTCTATCATAACTTATAAATAAAAAAGTTTCTCGAAAATCAATATTATTTCGAGAATTTCAAAAGATATTTTCAAGACTTTAAAAAAACTAAAAATAATGTTAATTTCAGTCGTGTAAGATTATTCAGATGAAAAATCTGAAAACAAGATATATTTTAATATGAATATACTAATTAAACTTCCAGCAATTCAAGAAACTCATGAAGCGAAGTCGTCTGTTGCAGAGAAGAGCTTCTGCGAGAGTATTCATCATTTCTCCTTTAAGTGAAGATGAAAAAAAAAGAACTTTTCGTTCTATAAACTCCATAAATCGAATTTCAGATTAGTTGATATTATTCTTGTAAAAGTCAAAAGAAAGACTTAATTGATTTCAATTATTATTATATCTAAATAATGTTTGCTATTAGTCTTACAAGATTTAAAATTGATCTATATTAAACTAATGCTTTTAGAGTTGCAGAACTTATTGACAATATTGATGAACAACAAAACTTATTCACGACAACAACAACAACAACAATAATAATTAATAATTTCTCATTTGAATCTATTCGAATAGCTGATTTAATAATAACACCAAATATTGATAAATCTAAATTATTAATTCAATGGCAATTACTTCCATCAATAATTGATGATAATTCAAATGATGAATATCGTCGAGCATATTTAGAACATCATAATATAAATGGTTTTAAAATAAGTTCAAATTTTCCAATATATAAAATGAGTGAATTACTCGATATTTTACAACGAAATTATACAATAGAATATATTCAACATGGTGAAATATGTCTTTATCTTCTTTATAAAATAAGTTATGAAAAATTTTGTAAACAATTACAATTTACATCAACACAAACATTAAAATCATCATTTATTATTGATCCAAATCAACAACAACAGCAACAACAACAACAATCATGGTATATGAATGAACCAACCAAAAGTATTTTTATTGGTTCAATGTTTGGTATTCTATTTGTACTTATTATTCTTACATCGATTATTATAATTATATCTCGTTGTCCATATTTATTATTTTGTCATTCACGTTCATCAAAATATCATCATAATAATGATTCAAAAAGTGAATCACTTCTTGTTCGTCCAACACCAACAAATACCATTCCATGGCCAGTACAATCCCAACAACATTTTTACCCTCATCAACATCATCATCATCATCAATTAAGACCTGTTAGTTATCAAGCAAGTCTATCAACTCAATGTACATGTCCAACACATTATCATAGTAGTGGTTCATCATCAACCGGTGCTAGTTCATCGTGTAATCATGGACAAAATTATCATATTTATCAAGAAATAATAAATGATGATTTAAATGCAACAAATATATCGAATAATTATCGAACATGTCATCCTTCAAAAATTGATGCAAATTCACCACTAACATCATTATCAACAAATACAACAATGAATTCCGAACAGTGTCAACTATGCTCGCTTAGTGTACTTGTATGAAATTTTTTTTTTTTTGTATTGCCTTTTTTTTTGTTTTTTCATATAATAAGAGTATTCCGATTAAAATTGAAATTTCAAAGTCTATTATTTTCAACATCATGTCTCATGTTGATAAGATCAAGAATGAAATGAAATATCTCAAACAAGAAATATTCTTTTGAACTGAAATTTTCAGAACATTCTAATGATCATAACATGTGTATCTATGAGCAAAATTTCATAATTGGATCCTTTTAATATATGCCTCGTCAGAGACAGGGAAACAATCGTAACTCGAGAAGAACAACGTAAAGAGACGAATACTTTTAGACTTCTTCTAATGTTCGCTGAGACCTTCTCTCGTCAGATAACTAGAGCCGAGTTGTGTCACATATCCAGAATATCGGGGATGCTGGAGATGCCACGAGAGATGCGAGAGATGCCAAATTGCCTCATAACATACTGTTCATTTGCTACATATATCTGTAATTCCTGCCAGACTTGCATCTTCTGTAGAGACACCGCAATTCCAGCGCATCTCCACAGGGAGATGCCGCATCTCCCAAATCTGCATCTCCTGATAAAATTTCTTTTTTCGATTTTTAGCCTTGGACCCTTCAGGGAGATGCATCTCACTGAGGAGACGCGGTATCTCCTGTAGAGATGCCGCATCTCCAGCACATCTCCACAGGGGGATGCCGCATCTCCCAAATCTCCATCTTCTGATAAAAATTCTTTTTCCGATTTTCAGGCTTGGACGCTTCAGGGAGATGCATCTCCCTCAGGAGACGCGGTATCTCCTGTAGAGATGCCGCATCTCCAGCACATCTCCACAGGGAGATGCCGCATCTCCCAAAGCTGCATCTCCTGATGAAATTTTTTTTTTCGATTTTTAGCCTTGGACCCTTCAGGGAGATGCATCTCCCTCAGCAGACGCGGTATCTCCTGTAGAGATGCCGCATCTCCAGCACATCTCTACAGAGAGATGCCGTATCTCCAGCACATCTCCACAGGGAGATGCCGCATCTCCCAAATCTGCATCTCCTGATAAAATTTCTTTTTTCGATTTTTAGCCTTGG
>CAJNOP010000022.1:922151-963691 GCA_905250075.1 Rotaria sp. Silwood1 | reverse complement strand
CGATGGGCTCTATCTGTTAGACACATATTGTTTAGCTTTACCATTCTATAATTTATACACGTTTTTATATATCATAGCATAGAATTATTATCAGAAGAAATTATATAATGAAAAAACGATAGAATGCAAAATTTTTAATATTTCACATTAAAAAGCCTATAGAAAACCATGCATGATTGGTTTCTTCTACAATAGAATATTAGATTGATTTTTATCGTAATTTCACAACACATTTTTCATAACCAGATTTTATTGAAACGTTGTCTTGCACATACTGTCATTTCACTCTCGATTAATAATGGATCACATTAACATATAGATATTCTGTGTGCTTTCATTTTGTAATAGATTAACAAAACAATAAAAGAAAAGTCTTTTTGTAGTACAGATGTTAAAAGTAAATTAATTCTTTTGCAAGTTATTTTATAAAAAAAAAATAGCATTGATAACAATAATAATAATAATAATAATAATGAATAAGTTTAAGCAAACGACAATTTAAAGAAATTAAATTAAAAACTGAAATAAATACTTTTCTTTTCCAATATCTGACAATCTTTCATTTTAACCAAAGTTTGAGTCGATAAGCGTCAACACCATTTAAATAATATCGATATAAACGTTTTTCACGTAAAAAACCTAAATTTTCATAGAGATTTAAAGCTGCATGATTAGTTACTTCAGCCTCAAGTACAATTTCATCACATCCACGTTTTATCATTTCTCTTATACTCATAAGAACAAGTGTTGAAGCAATTTTTTTTCGTCGATATTCTTGCTTAATTGCTAACATTGCTATATAACCACGACGTAAAGAATTTTTATGTAAATCTAATTTTGATATAATGGCACCAATTAAATCATTGGTTTCAAGATTTGAACATAAAAAACATAAATCAGGCCAATTATGAATAAAATAACGATATGTATATATTGAATATGGTTCTGATAATGTACTACTAATTAAAGACATTATAGATGACATTTGTTTTTCTGATTGATATGAATGAAAATATATATTTGAATCTAATTCATTATCAAGTAATAAATTATCAAGTCTTATTATTAATTCATCATCATTTGTTAAATGTATTGAAGATTCATTTTCATGATTATCACATGGACATATATCTTTATTTGATTGTTCATCATCCAGATGCATTATTGTGGGTGTATTATTAGATTGTTCAGTTTGATGATCAACAACATTAATAGTAGTTACAGGTTCCATTTTTTTTTAAATAACTTTGAAAATAAAATCAATCAATAAATAAATAATAAATATATATATTATATATATATATATTATCGGATTATGGAATGGTTGAACAGAAGACCATCCATAGTTTTTTTGAAATACTTAGTGACATCTAGAATTATGTTTTTGACTAGAGGTTATTGATAGAGAAACAATTTAAAACATTTAAAAGATGATAAAAATCATCTAAAACATAATACATATCTTTAAAAATTCGTATTTATATATATATATGTCTAATTCGCGACGAAAGCCTGAAGATGAAGTTGAACATATTCATTCATCATTAAAAAAGAGTAGTCATGGAGCATTAACTGCTCCTCTATTGTCACAAATTCCTTATCTTAATGGTGTATTCGATGATGAAGAAACAGATGATCAACCAAAAGTAATCTATGTTCGAGAAACTGATTCGGATTATATACGTCGATGTAAATTAGGTGGTAGTCCTGGTTTACTCACGTATATTGATCCAGCAACATGCAAAAGTAAAGAACCAGTACCATATCCAAGACCACTTTGGTGGGATGCTATGTGTGAACAATATCCATCACCATCAGATTTTGATAATGATCAACAACAAGAAAAGAAATCACCAAAAAGTGAACATGCATTCGGTGTTCCTGATTGGTTTGCTCATGATGAACGTAATCGTTCTCCGAATAAACAACAGAAAACAGCTTCAAGAAAATCTCAATTGTCTACTTATGCCAAAAAGAAATAATTTATTTGAAGCATTTTAAAACTCATCATGAATATCTATCTTTTTTTTTTTGACAAATTTCAAAACAATTCGATAAAATGAAAGAAATGATATCGATTATAGAGAGTAAATATATTATAGAAGTTAATTTTGCATTGATGATTATGTTTTTATGAAAATATTCATTATGAATGTGAAATGATATATGCTTGATTTTAGAAATAAGCTATAATCTATTCAATAAGTAATATAGTTACGATCGGTCTAGTATCCAGAAAACGTTTCTAATACTCAATATTTAACAAAATTGTTCTATAGAATTTGTTTTAGATAAAATTTTAATTTGATAATGTTTTCTTTGAAGTTCTTGACGAAAATAGGAAATAGTAAAAGATAGAGAGAAGTTTTTCTCAATTGTGATACAACTTGTGGCGATTTCAGTTGAAGAATCGTTTTGAAAAAGAAACTAGTAAATATTCTGCTCCTTTCGAACAATTGATAAAATTGAAAAAAATCGATGTTCATTCAATTTTTGTATTTAATGATGAGTCAAGTTTATCAATATTGTACGTTTTTTACTTATGCTATAATCTATTCCAACTATAATCATATCATAAATTTATCAAATACATTTATATTTAATCTCTTTATTTGCACATGACTATTATTCATAGTTGATCATTTGAGATATTGCATATCTATTGCTTAATGAATATACATGATAATGGAAAGCAAAGATATTATCAATAAATAAAACATTTTTATTGACATGTTTCATTAATAAATATATTTGACGTCATCAAACATAATATAGAATGTTACATAAAATAATAATCTTAAAACTAGCTATCAGGTAGATAAAGTAACTGCTTTGGATAATGATGCCAATTGTTTGAATAGATGAAATACTTCCATCAAACTATTTCAACTATCATTTTAAAAATATACATGAAATGTTATATTTACTTTGGTATCAATCGTTATTCAGATGAATTTCAAGGATTATTCAAAGTATTGTAATTTTATATTCAAAGGCGGGTACATACAAATTTATTTATATTGAAAAAGAAACATTCATTAAAACTATGTTGTTCAGTTTGTTGTCTATTTCGATAGTAATACCATTATGAACAATAATAATCTATTACGTCTATGGTATATAACCTACTATATATCGAGTATTCTTATTCCATTTATGATTGTCTTTGGTTTTATCTTCAATCATTTTAATATTTTCAATATGATTTTTGGTATTTTAGCATGTATTTTTCAATTTACAATGTTCTTAGGCTTACAATTACGTAATCATAATGTTCTTTTTATATATTCAACAATACTTTTAACAATTGTACATTTTTGTACATTTATTTATTTTTTATATATAACTCTAACATTAACACATAATATTCGACAAAATCTTGAAAAAGATATTTTTACTAATCATACTAAATTGAAATATAATATGCAAATAAAAATTTGTAAGTGATAAAACAATAATTAATCTCGAACAAAAAAAAAAAAACTATTAAGTTAATTTATAGATAAATGTTGTCAGTTAGATAGATCATTATTAGATAAAACTTTTTTATATTTTCAACAGCATTATCCTAATCATTGTCAGAAAAAAAGACAGTATAACAATAAAGCATGTTGGCCATTATTTCAATTAATATCACTTCTAACAAAAATAATCTATTGGTTAACATGGTTTTTAATAAGTATTCTACTTATTATTGCTTGGATTTATTATTATCGAATCGAAAAAATAAGTGAACAATTTAGTATATCACCAAGAAGAACTTTACAACAATTTTATAGTGAAATTCTTTTGCAAACTCGCCCATTTAAGATGATTTTGAGACAAAAGAGCAGCATGCATATAAATACAATAACAAATGACAACATTATGAAAACATTGACATCATGAATATTACTGAATATTGTATCAAAAGTTTAATTTAAAAAAAAAAGAAAGACAATTATTGAAATTTTTCACAATCAACAAACATATTTCTTTTTGAAATAAAACGATCATCTATGATCTATTTCACAATAGAAGAACAGTGTTGATTTTTTTTCTTGTAAATAATTCTGATTCAAAAAAAAACTATCAATCTGCAGTTTTCATCATAAGAAACAAACAATCGGTATAATATCTTTTCATATCATAGTGATTTATATCAGTGTACAAGTCTGATAATCAATCGATTCAATTTGTAGAAGGACTTGAACTCACATTCGGAATTTGAGTAGACTTTCATTTATAAGGAATTCATTAGACTTTTATATTTATAATCTCTTGTTTTACACAAATTTCTTAATTTCTATTGTATTTCGTTCAGATGCCATACATCCAATAGTCATCGTCACAGGTTTTTCAAAACATCTTTCCCATAGTTCTTTTAAATCTTTCAACAAAAACAAAATTAAGTTTTTAATCATTCTTTATAAAATGAGACGATTCAGCTTGTAAAAAAATTCAGTTTCGTTTGATTCCAAGAATATCAATTACATTAAAAGACGATTCGGGAGTTCTATTTTTCAATCATGATCATACAACACACTCCTATATGTTGAATATCATCGTAGTAAAGAGTGTTCTAAGAAGAATGAGTCTTTCTATATTTGAATGATCTCTCTTTTAATATCCATTTCTTCACGTTTTGTTTTCTTTTCAAAGGCTCGTCTATTAATTGTGTGAAAAACAGTGAAATTCTTATTAATATGTTAATGACATCCGTAATTTTACTGAACATGCATCAAACATGAACTATTTTGTAAAAAAATACTTTTATGAAATTATTGTGAACGCATCATTCAGGTTTTGTATGACAACTTCTTTCATCAATCTCATGAAATATTTACTCGTCATTAATCTTAATCAGATATGAGAATAAGAAAAGTAAATTGAAGATCAGAACAAAGTTTAATTCCTAGTGGTTTTAATCTTTTCAGTGTATAATAATATACAACATCTACTTTCTTATCGAAAAATGATAAAAGAAAATGCAACAAGATATGAAGAAATTACTGCTACAGTAGCCATTACTGTTCAATATTATTACAAGTCACAATAACATGTCATATACAGTAAAATCGAACAATTCTCTATCTATCGATTAAAAAATAACTTCTGCTTATTTTATAATTCAAAAATTGCTTTCTCTATTTAAAATGGATTTTTCTTTTGATATATATTTTATAAATAATGTACCATTGCTCTGGTGCTTATTTGTATTTTAATTTTGATCTTTATTATTAGGATTAGGTCGACTTTTTAATTTAAACTTTCATTGATGGCTTTTCTATTGAAATTTTTATCGCTTTTATGCTTAGTATATATAATCCGGAGCCCTGATAAATATTAATAGTTCAATAAATAACATGAAATTTATCGGTGAAGTTAACTCTGCGTTTCTTTAATAACTTTTATCCAAGCATATTTACTCATTTGTTCTTCTATTGTTATTTCATTTTGGACGTAGTCGATTACTGAGAAGAAAAAGTTGAGACTAGCAGATTCAACTTGTCTTTTCACTGTTAAGAGATAAATCGATCTATTTTTTGATGAATTTTCTATACGAGTATTCTGTATCACTTGATAAAATGATAAGTTTCAGCTATATCGAAATATCTAGTATTGTGATAGCTATAAATCTTTCACACCCACCTCCTGAAGATGTTAAACAATTTAAGATCTTTCAATGATTATCAGAAGTAAAAAAAAGCATCAAACAGAAGTGACAACATTTCTTGATTATATATAGTAAATATTTAAAAAAACCAAGTAGTCTATTGTTTAAATAAATAACTTTAAATCGGTCCAGTAGCCACAGTAAAAGTTGCCACACATGCTGCCATGCAGGCAGCTTCTCCAACTGTACAAGCTCCTACAACACCGGGGAGAGCTAAACCACCGGTAATGAGTGCTAAACAGAAATAATAATAATAAAATACACTGGCTCTGGAAGAAAAACTGTATACACTTACATGAAAGAGAACCGCCTGCCGCTATACAAGCCCAGTAAGCAGCCTGACAACCAGCATTACAAGAAACTAGTCCAGCAGCAAAACCAGCAGCTCCACCATGACACGTTGAGACATACAAATTTATAAGGAGAAGTAATGTAAATAATAGTCGATATGTTATCATATTGTTGTGTGTGTAAAATGCCCTTTTTTTGAATGAGAAGCAAGTACACGTTGTTTTTTAACCACCAATTTATACGAGAGTCACTTTAAAACTTGGAAATATCCAAGTATATTTTTTTGTTCTTATACAATACAACTGTTTCTTTTTCTCCTTCTTTGTTGGGTAGTACGATAAAACGGATTCGTTGTCTTATCTATAATTTTCATATCCGTGTCATAATGTGAATGAGTTATATTTGGTTTTTTTCTTTTTTTCCTTTTCTGTCATCATGTATAGATAATTCTTACGATCTTCTTTTGATATTGTTAAGATATTTGCCCTCTAGTTCATGCTTTATTCGAACTACGTTTGGTTCTTCGTAGTTCGATAGTAAATATAGCGACTATTGTTGGAAAGAAGAAAAATTTTATTCATATCGATCAGTTGGATCGAAACTGCTCGATAACAATGCGTTCCTCTTTTCTTACATTATTCACATATTCTGTTGATTCTTAAAGACAAACGTTATGGTGGAGATTAACCCAATTGATCCAGACGTCTTCAGATTGAAGACAATCAGAATGCCAAAGAGTATTTTGTGTTCTGTTGTATCATTTAGCATTTGCAGAGCAACGAAAAAATAGCTGCAGAATAGGTGGAAGTTACTGGGAAAGTTTGGAAATTAGCGGAACTTCTTGTTAAGTTTCCGTAAGTTGCTGGCTGTTGTTTTTGATGGATTACTATGCTTCGATAGAAATTTTCGTTGATAGAGAATCACACTTTTTTTTTTGGACATCTGAACATATCTTGGTTGTTGATATAGTTATCATTTGATAGTATTCTTCAAAAATACTTATTTTTTGCCCTTAATAACCTATCGTCATGTGTGAATAGGTGTCTACGATTTTTATCATTCTCTTTTGCTTTTCTCCTTGTTCTACTATACTCTCTGATGATTTCTTATTATCATATCTGATTAAGATTGTATTATGGAGGATTAAATAATGTTAATACGTGAACACTTTGAAACGTTATATTAACTGATACTTGAGATGAAGCAAATATGTGCTTAACGACATAAACCAAGAGCTCGAAAACGATGAATTTAATGCTGACCGTATTTAGAATTCATTTGAAATTAATCAATATATAATGAATAGATTAATGAAACCATCCTTCAGAGCTATCAGCCTTGCTTATGATCAGTTCATTATTAACAATTATAAAAAAAACATGTATTCAATCAATTAACAGGCATATTGTAGTAAAATCTCTCTATTGTGAACAACATCAGGACCATTCAGAAGTGTGCACTATACGAACATGTTCACTTGAGAAAGTTGAAGTATGGTTTGTTGTGTGATAAAGAAAACCTTGTACAAAATCTGCTTCTATATTAGTCACAGACAAAAGCCTGTCTATCTATTCTCCTGCTCGTCTAATTTCATCTGAATGATTTGAATTAAAAAGTTTTTCAAGTACAACACAAAATTTAAGTGTTTTTAAAAAGAATTTTCTAATGTTGCTTTGTCTTCTTTGCTTTCGAAGGAATTTTTTTTTAGTTTATTGTACAACCCATTTATACACTTAATCATCTAGTTTTTGTGTATTGATACCTTTTAATTTTTATCTATTATTTTGATGCTGATTTATTTCATAATCACTCAAAAATTCTGTCTTATATTTTAAAATATTTGCTATAGAATTGAATGAAATATTATATTTTTCATCCAATTTGTTTTGTGATAAATCATTACCATCTTCATTAGCATGAATTAATAGTATTTTATTTTTTTGGCAAAGTAAGTTCGTGTCATGATGTCATTTTTTACTTTATACATACAGCAGTCGAATCATACACAATATGCATATTATCGTAGCACATACGAAACATATGACAGAAAAGAGAAAAAGATCAAAAAGACATATCCACATTAGGGAGGTTGTAATAACAAGAGGGACGCCAAAAAAGTGTTTACTATCCAGAGTAAGGAGGTGTTCCCATTAAACAAATGTTAAATAGTAAAAGTTTTACAGTAATGAAGCATATTTAGGAAATATCAAATTTAATAATAATAATCACAGATAATTCTAACTAATATATCATCGATATATTAAAGTATACGTTTATACAGAATCGACTTCAATGCATTATTATGAAACTTTGATAACAGTTAGCAACAAATAAATATTTCATGAAATTGGTGAAATCTATGAATTTGTCTCAAATTGCATAGTCCAATGGACTGAAATGTAGACTATCCGGTAGTTGATGGTTCTCGACAATGAAAGCGGGAAACGTATCTTGGCACTACTGTTATGTAAGTTGATGGATCGGTAGCTTCGCACTACCGTCTACTAAAATGTTCAATCTGACGTCGATGATCATTTTCGACTAAGTAACAAGACATTTCAGTAGGTGATAGTGCGAAGCTGCAGGTTCATCAACTCACGCAATAGTGATGCCAAGATAATTTTCCCTCTTTCATCATCAAGAACGATTGACCGTCGTATTATCGAGATTCAAATATATGGAAATATTTAATTTGAGACAAATCGGTAGACAAAAACTAAATAATGCAATCAAAATAATTTAATAAAAAAATTGTTTTACAAAATTGTTCACGTTTGATGGTTTGTTTAATGCATGGCTTGTAAAATTACGGATGTTAGTAATATTGATAAGAAACATACCGTTTTGTAGAAAATGAAAAGAGAATCTTTCATTAAAAAAAACAAAGGCCGAAGAAACGGACATTAAAACATCCATTAGAATTTCACATTAATTTTGAAGTATGTCAATAAAATAATATGTCTGTGCTGTAATATACTTCTTCATAGTCTATAGAAGAACACAAAGTTATACAACCACTTCAGAATTGTTTGAACCATTACTAAGATATCTAGAGACAATATGAGCTGACAGCTTCATCGTACATTGTTTTTACATCAGTCCTCCAAAAGCTCATAGAGAACGGTAGATTGCATTAGACAAAACAAAGAACCTGTTAGTTTTGAAAGTTTCATCTGCACCCATCCGCAAGTTAGATCAGGTTGTAGATCTCTGGTGTGAAATTAGGAGGAAAAGTCACTTTGATTATATTTCTCAATCTATAAAATATGGAATATACAGAAATTAGGA
Organism: Rotaria sp. Silwood1; assembly: GCA_905250075.1. Lineage (NCBI taxonomy): Eukaryota > Metazoa > Rotifera > Eurotatoria > Philodinida > Philodinidae > Rotaria > Rotaria sp. Silwood1. Next base: position 954,456 of record CAJNOP010000022.1, on the reverse strand, counting down.
CATTTTTTTTTTCATGCCAAAATCTACCATCACATTATACTTAATGTATAGTAACCACCTTTATTTAATTATTCTTAAATAAAATACTTTAATTAATTATTTCTTTTGATAGACAATAAAAATTAATTTTTTTCTACACGCATAATTATTTCTTTTCTAGATGGCGACACAAATCATGTCATCTGTCAAATAAAACAACAACACGCATCTAAAAAGTAAATAAACAAAAAAACCATATAAATAATCCTAATCATTTTCATCTGTTTTCATTTCTAGTAAAATTCCTTCATTATTATTGAAAATATTTCATAATAATTTGCTATTATTAATAAAATGAAATTATTAGAAAATTCGAATCTGGATGCTATTAGTTCCACTCTATCTTTTGAAACACCTGCTTGTGATATCATAACTCGGTATGTCAATAAAACTATATTTTTATCCAATCATGTTTGCTTTTTTTTTGTAATGAAATTAGTGTGGAAAGTTATTCATGTAAAATGGCCGGTGATCCAAAAAAATTATATAAACAATTACGAAATGAACCTGGCACATCACCACATGATCTTGAAATTCTTGGCCCATCACAAACTCAATCACCTGTATATAATTATAGTTTATTAAATTCTCCAATACAAATCATACATACAAATCCAATGGCTCGATCAATATCAAGTGATGATGAATCGCCCTTAAATAAAACAATACCACGAAAAACTCTTATTTTTCTTATATCAACATTAAATGCATCATTTCAACCAGATTATGAATTTAGTTCTTGTACAAGTCAAGATTTTAGTCGAGAGACTAATTTAGAGGTGTGTTGCTGTCTATTAAAGATAATTTTATTTCCTTATATTTGACTATAGTTGGTTAAAAATGCTGTTGATTCACGATTCATATCAGTTATGGGTGATTATTATCGATCGTTGTCATCAAAATTATGGTCAGTAATTGATGAAGAAATCAATATAAAAGAAAGTGAAATATTTAGGTAATTAAATAATTGCAAAGAAAAAAAAAAATGATAATTTATGTTATTATTTTTTTCTTTAAACAATAGTTATCGTCCGGATGGAACATCGGATCCATTTTCTGAAAGTGGAATTATTTGGTCATTTAATTTCTTTTTTCATAATAAAAAACTTCGTCGTGTTCTTTTCCTTACATGTCGAGCAGATTGTAAAACATCAAATGATGGCGACAATGAAGAAGATGAACCGTTAGAATTGAATAATTATGTGACATTTGAAGGGTAAGATATTAGAAGAAAATAGATGAAAAATGATTTATACATATTTGAAAACAAATGATACAATGCATCGAATTTTAAAAAAAAGTATCATTTAGTAATAGATGCAAGTTTTAGATAACCAAGCATTTACATAATATTCATGATGAAAATAAACTATGGAATTCATTTGATCTTAACCATATCTAACAAGTAAATCATTATGAATCCGACTAATTGTAAATGAATTTTTTTCAATCTCTACAAAACTGTGTACTTTACTTATACATTGAACTTTTTTTGAAATTTCAAAATAACTAGCACATTAAGATACACTGTAAATAGAGTTCAGCGGTTTCAAAAAAAAGTTGTACCGACTTTTTAAAATTTCTTGAAACCAAAACTGTTAAATCATCATATAGATTCAAATATTCTTAAATTGATGCCAAGAAATCTTTATTTGTTCATTCTAGAGATTTCTGATTTCGAGTAATTTTGTAGACGTCGAGCTCTAATTGTAAAGTCTTCCTGCGGAATTAAAAACAATCGAAAATATTCTTAATGAAATCACTCATCCTTTAGCAGTTTAAACGATAATTTTATGACAAAAAATTCAGAATAGAATAAATGAAAAACAAAAACAAAATTTTACATCGGTTTTAAGTCTGCTCGATTTGCGCGACTCTAAGCGAACACATGTTGTACTGCGATTCATTGAGCTACACGGTCTTGTAGATATCTAAATAAAGGCTTTGCAATTAAAGTTCAACTCAATCGAAACCATGGAATGTATTCTCAACTCTGCAGTAAATCTTTGACATTTGAAATTGAATCAACCACATAGAGAACAAAAGTTGCTATCTTTTGATATAAAACTCCTTACTGTCGAGATCTTTCATATTTTTTGCAAAGCAGAAACCACGATAGATAGCAATGAGAATGCATAGAGTATGTAAATGTTTGAATTGTCAAGCAAAGGCATAAATTTTTTTAGAGTAAAGTGCTTATCTTTGTAAAGTTAGATATTCTCTTTATTTTTGATGTACGTATAAATATTTTGAGAGGAACATTGCATTTACATATAGTCCGATTCATTATGGCCTACTCGTTACTTATCGATAATGAAATTGAGACAATTGAAAAATATTGATTCAATTTAAATTTTGAATTCTGATCGAGACAACATCTAAGTTTCGGAATCTCATAGAGATCTGATCAGAATTTTCATCAATAAGATATTTAGATTTCGAATAGAATAGAAGTGTTGAAAACAATACACATATACATTCTTTAAATATTTTATGTTATTTCATGTTGTTTTAGTGTTATGGATTAATGCAAATGGTTGTGATCCATATCTATTCAAATAAACTTTATGCCTTAATGTATTCCTATCTAAATAGATTATTCATTTTCTTTCCGGTTGTTGACACAACAATATTAACTAATTGTCATTTGTTGCCAGTGTAGATATCTTATAATATAGTGATCAGTTTCTTTTTTTTCTTTATTAACTCTTTATAGGTACTATTTTTCCGATTCGTTTCATGTTTTTTTTTCACTCGTTCGTTCTTTGTTGTATATTGAGTTCGAAATCTTGCATGTATTAAAAACCAAGAAATGTGTGCTTGTCATTGTATGTTAACACTTTTTTTTTTTTCGTGTAATGTAAACATGTGCTATCCTAGATCACAAACTAAAAGAAATTGAACAAAAACTATCTTTTATTCGAAACAAATATTAATATATTTAGATAGAATGTGAATAAACATAATTTGAAAAAAACTGACATATTTATAGTTAAAATTTTACTCACGATTTGCTAAAGAAATGTTTTAGTTTCAATGTTCGAAATATCGGATGAAATAATGATAAAATAATTTTGTGAAAAGAAATGTTCTCTTAAAATAAAATTAGATTCTTCAGATGAATTCAAAAGAAAGATCAATGAATAACATAATTATTGTAACAAAATCATATCGATTAATACACAAGTTTAAAAAAAAAATGATGAAGTGATGAGAAAAATTTATTTTGAAATAAAATTCATTTGAGCAGTAGTTGATAATTACAATCTCTTCTTGTCAACTAGTTCTAACTCTTCGTGTACACCTTGTCCTCTAAAGCTCGGAAGAAAATTTCTCAAATATAAAATGATCAAATCTATTTTACGTTTTCATATATTCTATATTAATAGATGTTATTTAGTTTTTAATAATTGCAAAAATGAACCGTAGTTGTCAACCAAAATCGAAAACTTTTTGTAAAAAAAAAATGCGGAGAAAAACGATCTTATTGTCTTTTATCACATTTCGAACACTGATATCCTATTTTAAAAATTGGAAATAATAGTAGTATCATTAAACATGTAAATCGATGCATTTTTAACAAACTGTCTTAGTTTTGAAATACACAAAAGAGAAAACGATGATAGAGAACTTATTGACAAGAGATCAGACGGCAACATATCCAAAAAGTGATGCGAAATGTCGAAAAATTTTGTGTCATAACAGTAATGACAGCTCAATCAGCAGGTTTGTACCTGTAACTATCGTCAAAAGTTAAACTATTGTTCGACATTTTTTGGATAGCTCTAATGAAAGAGGTGCATCTTGAATCAGTGCATTACGATAACTTTCTATTCTTGTCAAGTTATTACAATTCAATTCAATGAAATGAAAATTTTAGTTAAACTAGAACATTCATATATTTTGCTTCAGTGTAAATTTCAGATCTTTGTTATATTAATAACCTGTACAGTTATGATAATCTAAAAGTCAAGTGTAAGTCATTTAGAATTGAATCCAAATTTTGAAATGATTCAATTAATAATGATTACTTTTAGATTATTTTATTTTTGAATTAATAATAATTATTTCAAATAGATGAAGTGCAATTTATCATTGTTATATAGACAAATATCTGACTTTTATTTATAATATCAAAAAATCTGACAAATTTAACCAAAGAGATATATATATCCATAAATGAATTCAAAACCACAATTAATCTATAGAATTTGTATTAATAAAGAGAAAGAAATATAAATATTTAATATAGATTCATCGACGAGTTGGAATCTAAAAACAAGAGATAAAATTATTTATTTATATTATTATAGCATACTAATCGTTTAGACGGACGACGCTTTTGAATAGGATCATTATTTTTATTTCGACCTACATCAACAACCGTATGACTGTTATTATTATTCTTTCCACTTTTAGGTGTTGATGTTACAATCTTAAATACATAAAACATAGGGAAATAAATAAATAAAGTTTGAATTATATATTACCCGTGGTAATCCATTAATATGTTTAATATTTTCTATTTGAGTAAATTCAAGTGTATCTTCATCAATTTCATCATGACGACTTTTGCTAACTTGTGATTCAACTGTTTGTTTAACAACATTTCGTAGTGACTTTTTTCGAATATTATTTTTCGATAATGTACGTTGAGGAACAGCAGTCGAACCAATTGATGGCATTGACACCTGAATAAATTATATTTAAAAAAAAAACAACTAACAATCAAAAATATTCTTAATTTACCGTCTTCGGAATTGTCGTTGAAGGATTATTGCCAACTGTCGCTGTTGTATTTGATGTACCAATATGTTGTTGTTCAATAATTTGACGAATTGAAATATCATTTATCAAAAATTGTTCATTTATATGTTCTTTTTCCCATTGTTCTAATATATTTAAACATGTTCGTTCAGCTTTTGGTAAAACAATAGCAAATCGTTTGCGTTCAGCTTGTTCTTTTACTGCAGAATAACCACGTTCATGAAAACGTGCTGCTGAAGTAGATTTTTTCTATTAGAAAATAAATAATAATAAATTGATTAAATATATAAAACAAAGATTTCAATCAAATCATACATGAAATTCACTATGTTGTTGTACAAGTAATTTCCATTGTTCAAAAGCATCAAGTATAGGTTTTCGAACATGATACATATCATCCAAACGATCATATTCTCGATCACATTCATCAAGAGTTTCAGGTGTTATGTTTTCTATATGTTGAAAACATTTAATTTATAAAACACAAATAAAATAATATTTTCATCTCACCAAAATCAATTGAACAACGTTCAGAATTGCCTATTTGACATTGTTCATAAAGTTCTTCAATCTTTTTTCGCATACTTTCACAATATGCTTGACTAGTAGCCATTCTTTTAGCTTGTAATTGAGCAATTTCATTCTCTAGCTAAAATAATCGAAAAAAAAAGTCAATATGATTTACCTTAGACGATGTATGATACGGTGATAATGATTCAAAGGACTTTGTCACAAATCCAAATGACTTTTTAAACCATACATAAATTTTTTTACTATTCTGAACAATTTTTTCGAATGTTACATAGCAATATTCGTGCAGAATTCAGTTTGCAATATGATGCAGATATTTTCATTGTAAATTTGTAAATGAGAAGATTTTAGTTAATTACAATGTATTAATTGAAATATGATACAAAGCTTCTGAAAAGAAGAGCCCGTTACGTTAGTCCCGCATGCGAATTTGAAAATTTTGGACCCGATATGTTCTAGCCATCTGAAAAATGTATAGAGTACGGTAGTCACCAAATACAAAACAACAGAGATAAGTACCTCGTATCTTCGAGACAACTAGTCAATTTCGAGTAGAAACTTTTATTGAGAGTATTAAAGTTTGACCAAGTCCGAATATACGTTGATGACTAGAAGCATCGATCACACTTCAAGATTCTTACTTTTAAAATAACCGTTAAAGTATACAATTAAAAAAATGAACATGAGCCTCATATAATGTCTATCTCAAAATAACGATATCAATGCTCAAAATATTACTAGTACTTTTTCTCTTCGTTTCTATAAAGAATGTTGTTCCTCAATATTTCTGAAAAGTAACAATAGCTGTCTTAATATGACTACTCTCAGCTATTCTGATTCACAATTGTTAGAGATGAACTTTTAGACCAATATGCTAAAAATATCGACTAACGAGGAAACATATCCTACAAGCGAATATCGTTCGACTCCATCGTTTGGTTGTGATTAGGGCTCAGTGAGATCAAGAAGAATTTTAAAAAGTTCATGCCCATAGTGTGACTTAAAAGCGATATTATTGTCGCATAGGTGTAAGAAATGGAATGTTGGGTGTGAGTGTTTTCTTCTTACCGATACCCACATCTTCGTTTATTGACTAAATGAGGCAATATGGCAGTATTAAATGAAAATTCAGTCAAAATATCAGTCGACATCTTCTCAGACTAAAGAAAAAGAAATTGGGAAAAATTTAAAAATATCTCATTTTTCTTATATCTATGTGACAATGAGATGTCTGTCGAGGCATTCCATGGACACGAACTCTTTTATGATATTCTTCGTCGCATTAAGATCTTCTTACAGCTAAAAGATGGAATCAAACGGTCTTCGACAATTGCATATGGTTCCTTCGTAAGCCACATTCTTTGCCAAGAAGAAATTATTAAAAACTCACCTGTTTCACTGTTTCTGCAGTATTATGTCGTAAAATATAAGCAGCTGAACGTTTTGGTGGCGATGCATCATCTCTTGCAAGTTTTGCATATAATTTTTCTAATGTTCCTACAAGCGTATTGACATATTTTTCTTGTTCTTCAGATTTACATTCAAGCTACATGCAAAAAAAAAAAACTTATCAAGTGAATTTCATCAAACAAAACAAAAATACGTCATTAAGAAAAGATTCGATTTGACCAAGAGAATCAGTTGTTAAACAAGATTCATATTTCTCATCAATTAATTGACATATTATTGATAAATGATTTGGTTTAATATCGAGTCGATTACATAAATCATTAAGTCGATTGCGATAAGATTTAATTGTTGTAAGTCGTTCAGTCTAAATGAATAGTTGAATAGTTCATAATATTATTCTTTCAAAATACAAACTTTAATTTTGTTTAATGAATTTATATAATTTCGTAAACGTTCAATTCTTTTAACTAAAGTTTCATCTAAATAAAAAGATTAATATGTATTTTGAAAACAATTTCTTGCATTATTTTTTTTTTATGAACCTGTATTAATTTCCATTTGTGTTACTTTTAAAATTTGACATAAAGAATGTTCATTTTGAGATAATTGATCTAATTCTTTAATATATTTTTCTTCTTTTAAATCTAATTCTTGATGTTTTTTTTCAATAAATAATTCTTTTTGTTTTAATTTCATATTTTCAAATTCTTCCTTTAAAAATCAACAGATTATAACAATAAAAAAAAGTTTTAATATTGACTTACACTTATATCATTATCAAAACCTGTTCGACTTAATCGATGTTCATATTCACGTAATGTTTCAAGTAATAATTGTTCACGTTTTGTTATATCTATTGATTTTTTTGTTTGTATACGATCTAATACAAACTTTAAAAAAAAAAAAACAAGACAAAAAAAATTCAGCTGTTTCGAATTTGTTATTAAATTAAAAATACAAACTCGTGAAAATTGTTCAACTTTATTATTTCTTTTAAGTAATTGTTCATGATTAAAACCAAGTTGTTTCATCCATTGATTTGTCCATCGATCAATCATTAATGAATCGATCGGTAGAGTGTCTGTCATTATTCTATCTACAAGAAATAGTTCATCATTTAATGATTCTAACAAAAAGAAAAGAAAAAAAAATATATATCATTCGTTTTTTTTTTTCAAGTTGATTTCATATGTAAAAGTACATGATAAAGTAATCGAGGAAAAAATCGACCAAGATAAATAGTAATTGATGCCAAATATCCAACATAAATTTCATGTTCTCTATTAGCAATACCACAAAGTATATCATATGCACATTTTGTTGGATCAGTTCCTTTATCAGTTTTTGGATCCATTTTTCCATGTGGTAATCCAGAACCTTCCAAAGCATTTTGTGATACTGCTGTTCGAACAAAACCAGGACAAACAATAGTAACATCAATATGATCATGAGCATGTTCTAATCGAAGAGTATCAAAAAATCCATGTAAAGCATGTTTAGCAGCTGCATAAGTTGAACGTAATGATGCACCAATATAGCCTGTTGCTGATGTTACAACAACAAAATGTCCTTTTTGACGTTCGATGAAATGCTAAAAAGTTAACATTTAATGATGACAGTAATTAGATTGGTTCTAATGTTCACTGTAAGACTGATATCTGTGTTTGGCGCAATACTATGACATGAACTCCATTGAAATATACTCTCTTTGTACCGATGTGTTTCAGTGTACACCAGAATGACATTAATTTAGACGAAAGAAAAAATGGCGAACCCAAAAATTTTATGGCATACACAAAAAAGCAAGAGAAGTTTAAGACTTATTTGAAAACACTTAATATTTTAGAAAACTACTGTATGAAGGTGTGAAGAGATTTCTCATGGTTGATAACATATAATCTGCTAGCACTCAATGAGAAAGCAATTGATCAGTTGAAACAGTTTTTTTGTCAGTCAGTGACCAGTAAACTGAAACTGCACATTCCTAGAAATATCTATTTACCTGTAAAACTGTTTTAGTCAATGTAATTGTACCCAAAAAATTAATATTCATTAGTCGTGCATCAACTTTATACAGAGTATCTCGAATTAAACTTCGTTGTGATATACCAGCATTATTGATTAAAACATCAATTTGACCAAAACGTTCAATAACAAGATCAACTTTTGATTTGAAACAATCATATTGTAATTCAAGATCAAGTGGTAAAACAAGACAATGATCAGCATCAAGATGAAGTTCATTGGCAAGTATTTCCAATTCTGCTTCTCGTCTTGCTGATAGAATGAGACGTGTAGATGGTGAAAGACGAGCTAATTCTTTGGCTAGTTCACGACCAATACCCGATGAAGCTCCTAAAATAAAAATAAAAGATCATAACTAGACAATAATCAGTTAGGATTATTAATGATCAGAATTAGAAATGGATGTGCCTTAAATATAATTTTGTTTCCGTTTGAAGTGTCGAAAATCTATATTTAGGCATTACGAAATCTTGATTCTAGAAGTATGATTGAGTTTTCTGATCTTTAGAATAAAAGATATAGATTCTACCTTAGCAAATTATCGAAAATCAACCAATAGTACCTATATATTAAAAGCAAACCTCTTTTTTTTAAAATAAATTAGAATGATTGAAACGGGGATCTTATCTGAAAAAAGATTTTTAAAGGAGATCATTGTTACAGTGATTATCAACATAGAAGGAGTTATTAGAACTTATCGGTAGATTTCATTGAAATCATTCAACATAGTGTTAAATAATAAATGATATATTTAAAGCGTCTCTATCGTTTCCACTCTATTTAATATTGATTCAAAATTCAGAACATTGTAGTCAATTCTGATAATCTGATAGCACCAGATTATCTTCTTACAAAATACTTTTAATCGGTATTTATTATATTTTGGGTATTTGCTTAAACGTTTTATCATATATATGGGTAATCAAGAAAACATTCTAAAATTTAGGTTCGAGTAATGCTCAGCATTGTTGAATTCTTTTAGTATACTTCGAGATCTTTGGTTTTTCGATCAGTTATTCCACTTTGTGTAGATCTATCATTGCTAATGCCGAAATCTTCTCTTTTGGCATACTTGTACTTGCCTTTATTAACTGACGAAAAAAATCGTAGTTAAAACCGAACTTGAACGTTCCACTTTTCAACATATTTGTATTTCTTTTTGCATTTGAATTAATGCAACTAATTTCAATTCAATAATTTGTTGAATAGTTTGAAACACTATAACACCATCGAATGACAGAGTGATCGGAATTTCGCCAATGATGCAAGGTCGAGAGTGGGTTGGCGAAAGTATGGTGAATTTTCGCAAGCTATCACGAAACAATATAAATATAGGATACATGTGAGGACTAAAGCTAATAATGTTAGAATATGTATATATCATAGTTAACACTCATCAACGTACACTCTCAAAATATAGGTTTTATACCGAATCCTTTTAAGTTCTGCAAGAAGTAAGAAACATTTTAGAGATCTCTTGAACGAAGAAGGATTCGGAGAAAGAATAATTTTAGATTCCCTTGACTCTAAAAACGAAGATTTCTCTCGGAAACTTTTCAAAGGAAAAAATGGGTTTCCAAAGTTGGGAAACTTATTTTTCCTCATTCAGAAAACCTTTCAAAATTTTCCGAAATCAGTCCAGAAACCTGTTTTGGTCGATTTTCGAGAACAATCTTTTATTTTAGAATGCCACTCCTATTGAGCTTTAACATTGTTCGGTATTACAGCAATGGTTTTTCACAATCAAATTGTCAAACTTCCGAAACCTTTATATATATTATTATAATAAATTCATATTTACTTACCAGTAATCCACACAACTTTATTTTGAAAATATTTCTCAATATTATCATGTAAAGGAAATAACCAACATGCAACCAAGACAATAATACCGAAATAAAGAAAAACTTGAAAAAAAATTGCCAAATACATTATTCTACAAACAATAGCATAATGGCACATCGTTAGTTTTTGTTTAACTCCACAAAAAAAAAAAATTCTTGTTTTTATTATACAAAAAAAATACTAATCGTTTACATTACATAAATACAAAACAGATATATTTATGAATTAAGTTTATTTATAAATAATTGAATTTGATTAAGATCAGTTGCTAATTGATCAAAAGAATTTTTTATTGTATTATATTGTTGATTATTTTCTTTTAATTTTTTATTATTACGTAATTGAAGAAATTGATTTGTACGTTTATTATTATTATTTTTTAATAATAATTGTTGTTTACGAAGTTTTTTCTGTTGACGATAATTTAAAATCCAAAGAGAAAAATATTTTAATTGAAGATAATGTTCACGTTTTTGAATAGATTGTTTTTTAAGAGAATCTTCTAATAATTTTTTACGTAAATCAAATTCTTGATTAGATTCAATAACAATTGAATATAATTCTTCTTGTAAAAATTTTTCAAAAAATAAATTTGATAAAAAATGAATTTTTTTTAAATGATTTCTTTTTAAATATCGTCGATATTTTAATATATCATTTGTTTGTTCAACTGTTAAATCATGTTCAGTCATTAATTGTACACCAGTTAAAAATTCAAGTAATTGTTCATTATTTAAAAAATGATATTTCATTTGTAATTCATTAAGTATCAAACGTTCTTCACTTGCTTGAATTGAATTTTCTAACCATATGAAAAAATATTTTTTTGTTAAATATTTTTTTCGTTTTCGTTCATATTGTTCAGCTAAAGTATCATTTAACATTTTTTGATGAAATGCAACATCATTATAATAATCATCGGCTACAGAATAAATTTCATCGAAAAGTAATTCATTAAAAATTGTAACTGTTTGACTTGTTATATTATTCCATTCAGAAATTAATTCACTAAAAACAAAAGCGTAAAAGAATAGTTTAAATTAATAATTGCAATAGTTTTGCTATAATAAACTAGTTTCATTATCTATCATCGTAATCCGAAGATATGCGCTGATCAAAAACTATTCTGTATATCTAAATTTAGTGTACTGCAATTAAGATAACAAAGACGAAACTGATTCACGTTTTATTTTGAGACTAAATTGATGGTTTTTTTTTTAAGTAGATGATACATAGGCTAAGCTCGTGGTCACGGTCTTTGATTAGGGGAGTTTCTCTTTCTCCAAAATAGTTAAATTCCAGCCAGTTTCTTACAGTTCTGTGGTAACTTTGGACAGAAATAGAATTTTGAAATGCTATTTGCCTTTCTCTGGTAGAAAGTCGAATAAAAATAAGCAGACAATGTCGCTCGCCCATTTAATCACCACTTTGAGCACTTCAAGAATGATAGTACTTTCTGTCAAAGTTTTAGTCTCTACCAAATCTTTTAAGAAAAACTTCGACAAACCTGTCCGTGATGCGAAGCACATGCCTAAATAGGACTCACGATTATAAGATTATGAAACTTTCGAATTAGTTAAAATGTGAAAATTTGTTTCATTTTCTAAATAGATTTTTTTAGTATAAAGAGTGTGAATGTTTATAAACAAATTACAAATACCATTCGATGATCGAAACAATTGAGAAACTATTAGTAGACTTGTAATACTTCCTCGTGGGAAGCAAGGATCACTTCTAAAATTTATTAACTCATTATTTATTTCGTATGTTTATCTATTTAGTAGTTCTCGAATATCTAAAAGTCTAATTTCTTCTTGAACATACAGACACTTGCAATTAATTGCTTTGTAATACTAACAAACGACGAAAATATGAATGAAATCAAAACTATACATTGTTTAGAATTAAATCAGAATCATAAATTTTTTTGTTTTTTTTTTATCTTACTCGAAGATATTACAAATGGTTTCTTGAATTAATGGATCAATCATTTCTTGATATAGCTCATTAACAAATGTATCCATTGAGGTTGTTGATAATCGACGAGTAGGTGGTGCTGGTGGTTGTATTATTTGTGTTGGTGTTTGAGGTAATGGCCGTGAAATAGGAATAGATGGTCGAATTATTTCGACCGGTGATGGTACATGTTCAATAACTTTTGTCGGTTGTTTTTCCGTTGAAAATATTTTTTTAGATAAAGATGAAACTTGAGATGTTGTATCGAATAATTTTTTCGCTGGAGATGATGAAGTAAAAAGATTTGTAACACTTAAAAAAGAAAATTTATCAATAAAAAAGGAACAACAAAATCTTATTATTTTACGTTGTAGATGCAACTGGTGTAGGATTTGAATTAAATCCTGCAAAACGAAATGGTGATGGTGTTGGTATTGTTTTTGTAGCAGTAACGAAAATATTTTCTGTTGCTACTGGTCGTGATTTAAGTGGCTAGAAAATTATTAAATATTGATTTTCTTAAGAGAAAAAAAAAAAAAAAGAAAATCATTTTAAAAATACAAATGTATTTGCTGTTGTTGTTGCTGCCAATGATCGAAGAGCACTTTCAGAAAGTTGACGTTTACCAGGTGAAAACGTTTGAGTTTTTGATTGTTGTTGTAATTGTGGTTGCTCTAGTGGTTGTGGTGGTTTTCGAGAAAGTATTGTTGCTAGAAATTTAATATTTAGAAAAAACAAAAGAATTTTGTCTTTTTTATTTACCTAATTTATCTGAATCAATAGGTAATTTTCCAATAAAATATCCTTGAATATCAAAACTATCTTCAACATTTGTATCAGCAATAATAATCGGTACATCTGGATATCCAATAATAATCTTTTTATTTTAAATCAAGACATTTTTAATAATTAGTTTTCTTTTTTTTGAAAAACTTACATCTTTTAAATTTCCTTTATATTTTGATTTAATTAATTTTTGAGATAATTTATTTATTGGTTGTTGTTGACTTTCATTATCTATTGATGGTATAATAAAACATGGTGGATTTGTATTTGTTACTGAATATCCAAGTTGTTCAAGATAATCTTTTGTTTCATCATCATTATCCATGCCAAATATATCTGTTATATCAGATATTCGAAATTCATCATTACTACGTGCTGATGATATAAGTGAATTAAGACGTTTTAAACGTATTATATTAAAATATCGATGAAGTAAACATGATTGTAATAAAGTAGCATTATTTTCAATAAGTGAAAAAAATTTTGTTGTATTATTTATTAATAATGATCGATAAATATTAATTGCAACATTTATTTCTGAGATTTCAGTTATATCTTGTATTAAATGACGAATACGTCTAAATAAAATTTCAAAAAAAAAAAATAAATAAATAAATTTGTAAATTATTGAATAAAAATTTTCATCGATGATGAACACAACGAATTTTAGAATCTATGAATTATGAACTGACAGTCGCATGAAATACAAAAGTTTATAATTCGGTTTTTATTAAAGCTAAATGCGATTAAAGATGTGCTGGATAAGCACACTTTACTTGAGCAAAATATTCTAATTATAACCCTATCCTATTCTGAAAACATCTGCCCTATAGAATCTCTATCCTTAGTAGTGTACTGAATTGTGGTTCACTATTTTTGAATTCTAACTATGTATAATATCTTCATGGTTTGTTTAGCCATATGGATTTTGCTTAGTTTTTCTACCACTAAAAAGTGATTCATTATATTATCATGTAATGTCGTAGAAGATATCTCTTTGTAATGATCTAATCATGATAACTGTTGATTGCGAAGATTTATTATATTATATTCTTTATTTATTTATTCATGTAGCATGCTCAAGTCAAGTTTGACAAACTCATTTAATAGCAGAAATAAAACTGATACAGTGCACTATTTCATACCGTACCCTACAAAGTGTTTATCTCACTCCAACTTAGTTGTAAAACTCTAAAAGTGATAAATAGTAAAATAATATCACGTTAGAGATGTATGGAGTAAATTTTGTTTTCATACATTGTATCTTGACTGACGAGGAAAGATTCTTAAGTATGATTCTTCATTTTCAATGAACTGATTACAATAACATAATGCTTCTTGTCCTATCCGACTAGAACCTTGCAGAATTCGACTCCGACAGTTTATTTTCTTGAACTTTATCCATGAATCTATAAAGTAATGTATTTTTGTTTATTACTTAGCAAATAAACAAATCCTATAATCTTTATGTAACCTTAAGAAGTCAAGACTCTTTTGAGAATAAAAAGCAGTAAAATTCATAGAATGAATATATTCTTTAAAACAATAAATTTTTCACGATGTCAAATTCTATGACTCCCTGTTTTTCTTCTATTATGTCTACCAAATCAGAAAATGGAACTTTAAACTACATCATTATTTACATATTAACCGTATGTAAACTCAATAATACAGATTCAAACTAAGCGTCGATTTGTTTAATTAAATGAAAACAAAAATACTAACAATAATGTTTCATTATCTTCTTTTAAATTCATTAATAACATATATGATGAAAATTCAGCTACATTTCTCAATGATTGCATATTATTTTGTTGTTTATGTGTTAAATAACATTCACGTAATTGATTAAGACAATCAATTAACATTTTATCATTTAATTTAGGATCAAATAAATCACGTGAATATTCCGATAAAAATGCTGAACAAAATATATGAAATCGTGCACATTGTTCAAGAATTTCAATAGCTATTTCATCACGTAAATGTTGTTGAGTTAATTCCTAAGATTATTAAAAAAACAAAAAAAAATTAATAGATAAAGATATTTATAAAAATTAATTTACTTTTCGAATAGCTCGTAAACGATCCCATAAAAAATTATACCAATCACCTTGTTCACGTTCTTGATCAAATTTATCCATTATATTTGTTATTAAATAATTCATCGTATGTAATAAAGCAGGACCTGAACGAAGATCATATGGTGTTGGCATAGCCTAAATTCAAAATAATTAAGATCTTTTTCAAATGACGAAACAAGATCATATCAAACAAACTTGATCAGCCGATGCTCGTGAATATTCAGTAATCATAAGTGAATGATTTAACTAGAAAAAATATTTTGATTATCAGAAAAAGTCCTTTTTTTGTTATCTTAATCATACATACAGATCGTGTATCTGGATCGAGTTCATATGATTTAAATAAACGTTGAAATTCACGTGTAAGTCGTTCTCGTTCACAACACATATCTTGACATAAACCAGTACGTTGAGCAGCAATTGCATCAAATGATGTACCTTTGTTAAGTTCGACATCTGAGAAAATGAATAATTTTTCCAAAAAAACTTTAAAAATTAAAAAATATTACATTTTCGCCAAATTTCATCACGAATATCCAATGATTTGATTCTATCTTGATAGGTTACAGCTCGACGTTCTTTAAGTTGAGTTATAAGTGTAGCTAATTGATCACTCATTAAGATGAAATTACTTATATTTTGTTCCGATGGATTAATTTTGTGGAGTAAGATGGATGCAATACGAACAAAGGTAAACTTTTGAATCTGGTTCGATTTGTTATATAAAATGACCAGTCATTATATACATTAAAAAAAAAAGTCAATTGCATTTATCAACTGATTGAAATGATAATATTCATTAAATTTTTTCTCTTAAAAAGAAAAAATTAAATTTGATGACAGAAGTATTTCATAGTTTTTCATCAGTTTTGTGCTATACGAAGGGAACTGATACAAGCGCCCTCTGTCACAACTAAGTCAATTGATCATTTACGTTCACACCGATTTGTCTTAACTAAAATATAGATTTAGAAGAATTTGTATCTTGTTTCGGTTTTTGCATTTCAAGTAACTGCAGTTGATCATGTTGTTTACGTACGTAAACAAATTCATTTAGTTAAACATCGTGTAACATAGTATTTTTTCTTTGATAGGTATTGCTAAGCATAACATGAAGGTTCATTGATATTCCGATGATTTTCATATTGTTAAGAGCGTATGATACACATGTGTACCGCACTTTAAAAAAAAGAATACAGGTGGCAATCAGTGGCCTAATATGTTTTTGACCAATGGCACAGTCGTGTCGAACAGTTATTGGAAAATATTTCTTTGTCAATTTTTTTTCCATGTTTGTTTTGCTGTACGGTATATCTTATATAATCATATTACCTTTGTAAACATTTATTTATGAACTAAATTATAAAGTTAAAAAATGTTATGAAAAAATATTATATATATTTGACGAATATCACGAGTTGATGTTGAGGCAATTTTTCATTTTATATTTCAAATAAACTTTCTAAGATAAACAATAAACATGAAGATATTCTGTGAAGAACATAAGATTTGTTCTACGTTCAATCTGTCTATTTTGTCGTTTGTTGCAGAACAGGAAAATTCAATTTAATTGAATTCAAAGAAAAATTGGACATTGCTTTTCAGTCACGGCCCTCCTAAATTTCTTGCGCGGGATGGTCGCCCAAAAAATGGCTTATATTTGCCGCTAGGACGCAATACATATCTGTGACTCACCATACAATATTTAGTTCTAAATCTTATTCGTGTTTTCGTGTTTTTTTTGTATGTTTGTACACAATAGCATATTGGTATTAACCTGATGAGAACTATCAAAGAGTGCGTATAATACAAAGCTCAAACATAAGACTTCTCGTGAGACGTTGAAAATATTTTTGAAATGTGAGAAGATTTTAGCACTTATCTTGTAGAAATAACTGATCGTAAATACAAGTTATATCATCTAAGATAGTGTTATTTTATTAAAACAGCTGTTTAACTAATATAATCTGTCGGAGTCTTGACCATTGAGGTTTACAAATACAAACAACAGTCTAAAACTGTTTAGTTTATTTATGAATATCACGAATCTTATTGTTATAATTACGATCATGATCACATTGTTGAATCAATTTCAAACAATATTGTTTTTGAAACCTGTACAATTAACTTGAATTTATTATCAATGATTAAAATGTGTGAAAACTAATGTTGATAAGGAAAACAATAATATTCAGGACGAATAGTTTTGCATCAATTAGTCAATCTGGATATATTCATTCACAAATTTTTCGATCCACAAATATAACAAATTAATTAAGATGTCAGATATTTGACTAGTGATCGATGTAAAACAAGAGTAATCAAAGATAAAAATCATCGTCTTTCATTTCGTTTCATAAGTTATGTCAAAATCAGACGAAAAATGAAGTACTATTGATAGTATTAAATGAACAAGTACAACAAATGAATAGATGTGTAAATAAGACTTTATGTTTTGTCTATTCTTATTAGGATAAAAATAAAACATTTTTCTTTGTATAAAGTCTTTTTCTGTTCCAAGAAAAAGAAAAAAAAAAGCTACAAAAAAAGAGAAAAAAAAAGTATAAAGCGTTTAAAAGTTACTATTTAAGTGAATTCGTACTACGTGTAATCGATGAGCCGGATATTTGTGGACTCATCGAAAGACACGGGACACGTTGTTGAGAAGGTTGTACCGGCAATGTTGTTATTGTAACACGAGGTGCTATAATATCATTTATACGATATCTACTATTACCAGCTTGTAATGAAGAAATAACATCATCTCTAGAATCACCTATATGCTGATAGACACTACTTGGATGATTATCATATAATGGTGGCCATTGTTGTTGTCGTTGTTGTAGATGAACAGGATAACCATTATTTTGATAATGACGTCGTACATTTGAATCTGATGATGATATATTTTGTTGTAGAATAGATGACAATACTTCATTTTGATCATTATTACGTTTTAAACATAAACAGTGAGACCATTTACATATAGCTACGATCAGAATGACAAGCACAACAGAAAGAATACCAATACATAGACCGATAAAATCACGTGTTAATAGTCTTGGATTTGTATCCAACATTTCTGACTGATCAAAATCGGACACTATCAATGATAAATAAATAAACTATGAATGAATCATATGAACTTACTTGTTCACTTCACCTTGGTGACAGACTTGTGATATAGATACATCGGCAAACTTATTTTATCGACAATAGATGGAAGAAAAAGAAGATTATATACGTCCATAGGTTCGTCCCTTTATTTTCTCTTTCATTGTTTCTATTGTTTATCGTATCAGACATATAAAAGCATGATTCGTCTTTAATTATTTTTCTTTTCTTTTTCTTTCGCTGGTCACATATACATGAAAACAAAGTGACAAACATAACAAACAAAAAACAAAAGAAAGAAAATTCTTCTTGTAAATTATCGTCTTGTTGGTTTAATACCGAGTGTTGCTGCACGGCTATAAATATCGTGCACAGCAAATGGTGAAGAACCAGCAAGATAATCATCATCGAGTACATTTCGTTTCATCAATGATTTTTTTGTTGGCCGATTTTGTGGTCGTGGTTGACCTTCAACACGTATTGGATTATGTGAATGTTTACCACCACGAGGCAATGGCAATGATTGCTAAAATAAAATCATATCTATATAGTAGGATATTATCATTTATCTAAATCTGTCTACATACACGAGGTTTTGGTCGATAACGACCAGTTAAATAATAATGTCGTTGACCAGATGAATCAACACTAACACTAGCACGTTGTAAAGATGGATTACCACATTCAGGACAGAATTGTTTAGTCATTTGACGAGTAACACTATATATGAAGTTTTTACAAAATAAGAATTTCTACAAGATTGTAATTCTTACCCTGGACAATCACGACATTTTAATACATAACTACGAGCTGTTCGAATGAGAAGACCATCAACGGAAAGAACAGGAATACCCATTTGAATAAGAACATTCTTTTATAAAAAAAAAAAGAAAAAAGTTTTCAATAAAATGTGTAAAGCCTTAGATAAAAAACAAATACCTGCATTGAAAAATCCGTAGTAATACAAGCAACAGGTAGAGTTTCGTGAACTGTTTCACTATTTTCTGATGTTCCATTGTCTAAAGCTTTTGATTTGACAGTTTTAATATTTGATGGAGTTATCCAACCTTGATTAAATGTCACAAGAAAAATTAGTTTGAATAAAAATATAAATTTTGAGTTTCTTACCATCATCATCATGACCAAGATGAAGATCATTTATTGATTCTGTAATATCATTTTCATTATCAACTGCTGTAACAAATGATTGAACATCTTCATCTTCTTCATTATCAGGGTCTTCTTCTTCTTCTTCTTGTTCCTCATTACCATCATTATTATTTTCTGTTGCTTCATTTTCTTTTTCAATTTGATTTTCTGTTGTTGATTTCTCTGAATTTTGATCATCATTTTGTTCCTATGAACAAAATTCAATAAATATAACTCATCAATTTAAATTATTTGATCATTTACTTCATGCTTTGGAAAAACAAAACCAGCTAATTTGACACCAGCATTACCGAATGATACTGTTGAACTGGGTATAGTAACCTTTATGTATACATAAATTAAATTTTGGTTTTTTTTTGTATAAGATTTTTTCTTTGTAAACTTACATTTATTTTTGGTTCTAAATTTAATTTTTCTGTACCAACTGTTTCTTGATAAAGTTGATAAGTTAATGCTAATAGTCGAAGATCAACTGCTGATAAAAATGCATAGTCACCTGTTTTCTTTGCATAATTTGTTACTAAGATATATAGACAAGAGAATGATTATTTATTGAAAATTCAATGGAATAAAAAAAAAAAAGCCAATCTTACCAAAACGGATTGCTTCAGTACTTGGTTCTTTAAATTTCAATGTATAAAGAACTACATTGAGTGATTCACGCGTTTTGATATCACGTATTTCTTTGACAACGTCTTCGACCGTATAAACAACATCAGTCAAATTCTAAAATATTATTCATTCAATAAGATCTTTTGTATTAAATGTCGTAGCTTTGAAAACTCTATTTTTTTTTGTAATCTATATACTTCAGATTTTGATATTTACTGTAAACAACGAATGTACAAGTAATAGCATATGTTATGCAGTAAACATTTCTTTTTTTTTGTCATTAAAAATCGTTTATTGAATAGTTTAGTTTGTCGAAATGATTTATCGTAAAAACTATTTTAGTCAGGAAAAAATTTTTTTGAACTTATTTGTAATCAATTTAAATCCTTTCTTTTTAAGTCTTTAAAAGTTTTATTATAATAAAATCTGGGTTAAGAATTTTTTAAAACTATTAAACATACATGTAATGGTGCTTGTCTAATGAATGCACTTGAATCGACGACTAAGTTATTAACACGTTTATTATTATTAGTTGTACTCATCTAGAAAAATCAAATATAGAAGTTATCCATAACAATCAAATCTAATAATGGATAACAAAAAACAAATAGTATTTCAAGTATCAATATCAATCTAAAAACTAAGTTTGACACAAAAACAAAAACAAAAGAAAATTATCACCCTTCAAAATTCATAGACTTTTAAATGTGTCATATAATTCACAATAATTTTATGTTCAGTACCTAATAAACATGCATTAAATGCATTATAATCAATAATTTGATTTAAACCATTTGAATCTATCATTCGCATTAATTTTGTTTCCCAATTCATAAATAAATAAATCTTATTATTCAATGGTATAAATAAACCAAGATTTGGTTGATTAAAATAATCAAATGATGTACCCATATAAATACATTGAAATGGATATATATTAAATAAATCTAAACGCCATGTATGTGTTTTATGATTTTGTATAAGTATAGCTAAATTTTGTTCAGTTGTACGTATACAACAAATATTTTCATCGAATTGATTTTTAATAATCGATGTTATTAATATTGAATAATCTAATAAAAATATTTTATTATTCAATCTCCATACATCAAGAGATTTTTCATTTAATAAAAATAATTTATTTTTATTTGTTGTTATTGATATATAATGATTATTATGATTAATTAATGTTATATATGATAAAATTTCTACTTGATGACTGGTTGGATAATGAATAAATAAAGATTTTCGACATAAAATAAAAAAACATTCCATTGTTGATGAATATATTAAATCACATAATTCACCATATGTTTCAACTGACTGTAAACGTGTTTCATCATATTTTGTACCATCAATATTATAAATAACAATACGATTTTTCCAACCAAGAAATATTTGTTGATTATTAGCTGCCATATGACCATAGGTTGAATCAAGTTTTATTTCACGTAAATAATTCCATTTTATTGATTTTTCTTTATTATAGAACAAAAAAAAAAGAAAATGAAATTCTTAAAGATCTTTTATTGCAAAAAAAAGTAAAACTTTTACCTGTAATAATTACTGATTCATTGTATTTATTGGTTATCTGATTTAATTCATTGATACTTATCTGTTTTAATACTTTGTTGATATTTTGAATATCTTTATCTAATTGTTTCATTTGGTGTGATAATTCTTCAAGATCACTTTCAATAAATGCATTTAAATCTCGTTTCACATTAAGTTCTTCTCCTAGATATTTATGACGTCGTTTTAATTCAGATTTATATACATTAAATATGCATAGAATTTTTTCTTTAACATCTTTTGTATGTTGATGAATTAATTCAATTATGTCATATTCCCATTTATCAATATATTCTAAATGTTGCTTTATATTTAATTGATTAAATGATTTTTCATTCAGATCTTTATGTTGATTGATTAATTGATCGAATTCATTTGATAATTCTTGACGATGTTGAATTAAATGAACAAAACAAAATAAATCTTTACATCCAATACAATTTGCTACACAGAAATTTTTTTTTGCATCTTCAGGACATAATTTACATGACAACAATTCATCGGAATTACGTTCGACCATTGGTCTGCAAGAAATATTAGAATTAGAATTACAATGAAAAATTTTCTTCCCTATTTTTTTTTTCGTGATATTAGAAGATAAAATTTGAAAAAGTACAGATGCATATTAAGAAAGAAAAAAAAACAAAGCAAACGACAATCGATTATTAGTTATCAACTAGGTCAACAAATGTTTGTTACTTAGTTCGATTTGTTATGAGAATGAATTACATATCAAATAAAAACTTTGTTCACACTCATACGAATCATTATAATAAAAAATGGAAAAAATTATGGAAAGACAAAAGAGAAAAAAAAATTGAATAATTGCAATAAATGCATAAAATATATAAATATGGAAATAAATAGTTTATTTTATAAATATTGTAAAATGTTAATTATCAATCACTGGGAACATCGCTATTATTTTCCGACGAGAAAACTTCATTAACAGGTGATTTTTCACTTGGATTTATTCCTGATTGATTTTCTTCAGATTGATTAGTTGTATTAGGTCGTTGAAAATGAGCATATTGTTTACTTGATTGTTTTGTTTTATCTTTATCTTTATCTTGTTTTCTCCAAAGAACAATTTCCTAAACAGAAAATAAAAAATAAAAATTCTTTTTTTTCAAAAAAAAAAACAAAAGAAAAATCAATGACTTGTTGTTTAAAATAACGTCGTTCTTCTTCATCAACTAAAACAAGATTAAGAAAATATCGAACAGAAAATTTTCTTTGAATATCTTTCATTGTTGGTGTTAATTCATAACCAGCCAAGAATAAACGTATTGGAATGCTTTCACCTAAATAAAAATTTTTTCATTTAAAACCAAAAACATTTGCCTTTTTTTCTTCTTTACCTCGAACTGGTGCACCGTCCATAATTTCATATTTTGCAATTGTTTCATTTTCAGCATAAATATTTGGTCCTGTACCTGTATTTTCTTTTTTTATAATAGCTATTTCCATATGTTTGATTTTAATACGAACAAGTAGAAAATATATTTTTCCAACAATAACATCTTTTAAATGATATTTTGATTTATTATATTCAAATTCAATATGTAAACAATCTTCAATACCAACTTCCATTTTAATACTATTATTTATTTCAGGATATTGTGATAATTGTTGAACACATATATCACGTTCAAAGACATTATTTGAAAAACGTTTGATAATTGTTAAACGAAGAAAATATCTATAAGAATATTTATTGTTTTTGTATTATTCGTCTCAATGGAAATTAATTACCTTAATTTAATATTAATGCCAATATAAGATTCATAGGGTTTTTCAACATTTGGAAAACTAAAATCTATTGATGTACTTTCACTTAATTCACCTGGAAATGCAAGTAATTTTGATAGACTTAGAAACTCATGAACTGTACTACGATCATTGAGCATTTCTGAAAAAAAGAAATTTATTAAAATAAAAATAATATTTAATCAAAGTATCGCTATGACAAGTGTAATATTTTTTTGTTTGGATCTGACAAATTGTATAGAAAGAATTTTTTCAAATACATGTTGCTTCTTTAACGTGAATATTAATAATTAAGACCATATTACTGCTAATAGCCTCAAAGGTATAAGGGAAATATTCATAATGTACCAGAATCTTTTGAAAAAAAAACTAAATTGATCAAAGGTTTATATTGTTTCTAATGTTTGAATTTTCTTTTAATTAGTGACGTATACAAAAACATTTCTTTTTACGCAATAGAATCATCTATCAATTCTCGACAAAACTATTGATTTCTATTTGTCCAAATATTTGAAATAATTTCGAAGCTATTTTATGGAAAAGTCAATTCTCTTTAGAGATCAACGATGGATAATACCCTTTACACTACTATTGTGTTAATTTTTTAATCCATTATTTACTCATATAAACCATTGATTACTTATTCATCTTGATTTAAACCTATCAGACTACAATATATGAGATAGATAGATCTCTACCAAGCAAAGTTTAAATAATAAACAGCATATATATGACACGGAGACCGTCATACGATAGTTTTTTTTGCTCTGCCCTGCCCTCAGGGCATCTAAATTAAGTAAGCCTAGTACAATATCTAAAATCTTCATAAAAATTATGTGATTGCTTCCGAATTTCGTACCAATACTTTATGTTATTTCTAAAGTGCCACAATCAAAGTTATTATATAATTAAACACCATCATGTACCAGAAAGAAGCACTGCTGTACAAGCTTTAGAAGCCATATAATTTTAATGGACTTCTTATGTTTAAAAACTGAATGAAAATGCTACTATTAGAATCAGATTATTCGATTTTCAACCGTTTTCAATAATGATACGGATGAAAGATGTATTTTTGAAAGTGAAACTTAAAAAATTCATTTTTTTTCTGAACTTCTTATTACGACAAATAGTACGTGTAATATTAGGTCGATCTTTCACATATCATGTTTCAACATACGATAATAATTGCTTGTTCAACGTATAAACTAAAATAGCAATAAATAAAACTCATATTCCATTTTCATGGAATAAAAAATAATGGCTTTCTATTACGAAGATTCATCTAACCCTACCAATACTGGCCTTCTATTCATCGCCTAGATTTTTTCTCGCATTTACCTATAGAACTAAACATTTAAAAATATATTCGGAGACTCATTTGTTCGTATAGAAAAATGATTAAAGATCAGATTAAAATCGATTGTGTCTGACGTAAATGTTAATTGAACTAGCACTATTTTAGACTCCCTTTAGTCAGAGTTTTCAGTCAAAAAGACACATTTCATTTAATTGTAAGATTTTTTAATAATATTTTGGGTGAAATAACTTTAATCAATTAAAATCGATTTCTAATAATCATTTATAATTGCTTTATTTTGAATCATCGATTATAATAGATGAAAAAAGATTTTAAATAGAATGAAATCTGTCTATTAGATGATAAAATCTGATTAAAGTAGTGCTACTACAATTGATTTTTAATCCAAAAACAATCAATTTAAATCTGAACTTTAGTCTTTTATTGTTGGTAGACGTTTTAGAAGCTAAATATTGCAGAATACTAAGTTTTTTATTGAAAAAAATTGTTTAATAGGAGTAAAGTGATTTTAATTGTAAAACAATTGTCTGTTACTCAAAAATCAAGCTTGACATTCATAAATCTTACGAAATTTCAGAATTTTTGAAAACAAAATTAGGAATCAGATTAGCTTCTATTTTGCCTTTGTTGTGCTTCTGTGAACGAACTTCTAATATAAAATGATTGTTTATTTATCGTGGCTATTAAACTAAAGGCGGCTATTTTTCAACAGAGCTGAATAAAGTCTTCTCTTCAAATTAACAGGCAACATTTGATTGGATTCCTTGGTTAAACTTTTTTTTTTAATCCACAAACACTTCTTGAGCTAAGCAAGAAAGCCTTCTGACATGAAAACTTCTTTAAAACAGGTACTAGAAAAATAAATTTAAATGAAATATAAAAGTGTTGATCTAGTAACAAAGTCTAATCGATTGAACATCAAATAATTATGTTAAAATTCAATAAAAATATTGCCATTTTAATCGGTTTTCGAATAAAAATACAGAATTTTAATCAGATTCTGTTAAAAACTTTTTTGAATCAGGGCAACAAGTTTTGCCCTGCTCTGTGACAGTCTCTGATTCTAAGAGTGAAAACATAAAATAACAAGTTAGTTTTGAAAATTGTAGTAAGTAAGCCAATCATAATGTACATGTGGGAAAAAACCTCTTCAACTAGGTGAAAAAGTGATTAGACTATTCGAAAAATCTTGAAAGAGTCATCGCTATATACAATCTTGGTTACATTTGCTATTTGTTTTCATAGAATGGTAAAATACTGTTAGATTGTATTTTATATATTCTCAAATAACTCTTATTCGAATTCTTTTTCATAAATTCTATATTTATCTTAGACATAATGAACTTTCGATCATGTTTAGACAGAAAATCCTTGTTCGAAATAATACTGACCAATTTGTCCAATAAATTCCAATCGAATTCCTTGATGTTCTACTTTATTATTTTTCTTTAATTTAAGTTGCACCTAAATAAATTTCTAATAAAATTACTATAATATATTTAATTTATATTATTTTTTACCGTTCCATTAACATCTTCACCATCATAATAAATATATTGTAATGATCGTTTTGTATCATCAATTTTAACATCAATCTGTTTTCGTTGACCTTGAGGATCAAGTATAAAATCTACATCAACTTTTGATCCTAAACCTAATATATCCATTATGATGTTATCTATAATTTAATAAAACAGAAATGGATTTGTATAACTAAGAAAAAAAATCTTTTTTTTTTTGATAAGAAATAACTTATGTTAAATATTATTCATATATATATATAATTGATTTTTTTTGTTTTTTGAATAAATATTTAACCACAATAACGTTATTTATGTATATTAGGTGTCTAATAATGTTTTACTAAGCCATAATAAATTCAAATATATATTCTCTTATGAAATATGTACGTTTCAATCGGCTCAACAATTATTTCTATTCATTTCTTGGGTTATCTTGACAATGATCTTACGAGGGAACTATTCCAGTTGATATCTCGTGTTTGACATGAAACTTCAGTCGTTACCTGGGATCTTTTGGCATTAGAAAGATTATGTTCGGTGCGCTACTCTCTGTTAGATTTATAGTTGTTATACTGATTTTTTTAATTTTTATCACGATATTTATTTTAACAAAGCCAAACAAACAAATTTTAACCTGAATCTTTATCAACAGGTATCTCTTGAAATCATCAGAATCGACTAAAAATTTCAGTTGAAAAAGCATGATCTCTTCTCAAGATATCAAGACAACGAAAACCTATAATACTTCAGCAAAAGGTCGGAGAGTCTAGTCTTTTTTTGAGGAGATATCACTTGTCTTGATTGAATATTTGTAGAAGATTCTAATAAATTCAAGAGCTGTCTATGGGCAAAGTTTTAGGTCGAACTTCGTTTGTTTAGTTTTTTTTTTTATAACTATCATGTCAAAAGTAAAACATTTAGTGTAGGGTAAAAGGAGAGAGCATTGGGAAACTTCCTCTTACGTTAGTCTCAAGAGACCGTACGTAATGACTGGAGTCTCATCTCGAACGCCAGTTATTCAATCGAGTGATTTCCTCATTAGTATAATTAAATAAATATTCGCTCAGACTTTTAGAATAGAGTCCGTCGATCAGTCTAGAATCGATCCCAAGAATTTTCTAATCAAGATTCGATAGTTAGTAATAAAATTGTTTTTAAAACGAGAACTTACCTTAAACAACTGATCATTCTTTATTAAAAAACAAACTTTTAATCATAAATAAATCAATTTTACATTCATTCATAAATCGACTATTTCTATATGTTTATTTAAGATCAGAAGTGCTATTATTTTTGTGTTAGATCATTCCAAATGTATAAATCTTGTTTACTTGGTAAACAAGCACATTTGTGACCTGTATATTCTACTTGTTCTCCAAATTTAAACGACATAACATGCGAAACCAGTCAAATTTTTCACGTAGACCAACAATGAAACCAATATTATCAAAAAAAATTATGACAGACACATCTGAAATACTTAGATCAATTAGTATTTTAAAAAAAAGGAATAAATGATTATCTTTCATTCATTGGTGTCGAGTTCAATTCTTTGATTGGTTTATCTAAATACCAATGAAATTTTACTGATAAATATAACTTGTTTTATTTGTCAATATTAATGATATCCTATATTTTTTATTCATAATTATTTATCATAAAATACGAAAATAAAAATAATATACTATAATTATTAAAATAGTATTTAGTGACTCACTTCGTGTTGCCAAGGAAGATCATTCGCTTCTACTGAGTACATCAACAAAAAAAACTTCAAGTCTTTTTTTCTTTTCTGTTAGAATTTTGTCGACTTTAATTGTAGCAACGGCAAAAAAGACGATGACAACAGTACAATAAATAACTAAATCAACGAGCAACAGTTGAAAAAAAAAGAAAATTGTCATTATGAACAACAATCAAATTCGTCCATCATTATCACCAGAAGATTCAGCAGCAATGCTTGCTCAATTACAAGAAAAAAATCCGCAAATGTTTGCTCGTCTTCAAGCAATGCGTCCTGATTTAACAGAAACAGCATATGAACAGTTATTGACTTCTATTGCTGCTTCAAATGTTGGTTCAAATGGTCAAGGGAAAGGGCATGGACACGGACATGGACATTCGCATACGCATTCTTCGACATGTGCACATGCTAATTCACAAATGCATTTTTCTCAACCTGTACCTGAACAACCTGAAAAGCCAGATCCTGCAAATATGAATATTGTTCAAGCTGTACAATATAATGAAATAGAACGCGTTAAACAATTAATTGAATCAGGTCAAAGTGATGTGAATACACCAGATAATGAAGGATGCTATTTAATGCATTGGGCATCAATTAATAATCATGTAGAATTAGTAAGATATTTAATTGCAAAAGGTGCAAAAGTGGATGTTGTAGGTGGTGATCTCAAATCAACACCATTACATTGGGCATGTATGTAGAGTTTTCATTTATAATCAAATCATTTTTATCGATAAATAGTTTTCATTTTCCTACAGACACATTCAGGAAAGAATGATTTATATAGTTACGAATTGAAGTGAAGCATTTGCAGATTGCGCTTTGCATTCTTACGTTCGTTTTTAATTCAAAAAAAAATAACGTATGTGGAGCATTTATTACAAGTTTACATGCTAAGTAATTTCCTCTGTAGAAAAAAAAATGTATATAATGACTATAAATACTTTTGTCGTATTAGTGTAGCTGTTCGCAATTAGTTAGTGAAATGTTTTCTTAGAAATTATTTAGTATTAAGCAAACAATATTATTGAAATAACATGAAATCTTAATTTGAAACTGTTATTAACGTCGTTCTACTAAATCAATTTTTTAAAATTAAATGATAGTGTGTCATAAGGCACAATTTATCTTCAAAAAACTTGACATCATCTTTCAAAAATTTGCCTCTAATTCATTCTAAAAAAATTCTAAAGTTTATATATATATATATATATAGTTACATATTGTGTCATTATCCATTAGGATGCAGATATTTTTTTTCTTTTAATGATTTCTATGAACTGAGTATAAGGCTTGTAAATTCATTTAATTTTTTTAATACAAACTCTTGTAAACTATAATAAATTTCAATACGAATCTAGAAATCTTTCTTCACAAATCATTTTAAAAGCAGATAGATTCCGACACATGAGTAGATGTATAAGCCAATCGCCTGAGCCACCATAATGGCATAAAAATGAGACATGTGATTTCTAAAAATTTCCAACATTCTGCATCAATTTTTCAAAAATGTTACCATGTAATATATTGTCAATAAGTTCTCTACCATCATCTTCTATCTTATTCGATTAAAAAGTTCTCGTCATTAAAATAATTTATTAAAAAATTCATCGAAAAATATCAGCCACCAATCGATATATCAGTTTACATCTTTATCTATGACTACAATGAACATCTTCTAGAGCTTGTTGAGAGCGGGTCTGAAAATTGTGAATCCAACTGGTTGTCACTCATTCTAAATATTTTTTTTTCTATCTTTATCATGACTTTCGTATAAACATCGTATATTCTGTTGTCATATATGTATATATATATTTAGGTCGACAAGGTTGTGTTGAAACCTTCTTTATTCTTGTTGATAATGGAGCAGCTATTGACTTACCTGATGTAAATGGTGTTCAACCAATCCATATTGCAGCTCAATATGGTCAAATAAAAATTCTTGCTTATTTACTTGGTTCTGGTGTTGATGTTGATAGTCATGATGGACGAGGTTTTACACCATTAATATATTCATGTATTGGTCCATCACCAAGTTATGTTCCATTACCAAATTCATCACATGTTTGTTGTACACAATTTCTTTTGACATTTGGCGCAGATATTAATTATCAAGAACCGATTCGTCGTTTTACTCCATTGCATTTTTCAATAAATAGTACAAATTCAATAAGTTTTCATACTCTGTTAAAAAATCCACAAATAAATATTCATTTAAAAAATAGTGACAATTTAGATCCATCATTTTTTGCACGCATTCGACAAAATTCAGATGCTGCTAGAGTACTTGATGAACGTATACTATCAAGTAAAGTAAATATAACACCAAAATTTTTACAACGATTTGTTACAAATGAATATAATCGAAGATGGTTAACAAGATTTTATATGTTTTTTGTTCTAACATTAATTGGTTTATCAGCTAATGCATATGAATATAATTATTGGATACGTATTATATTTCCAATTGTTGTTATTTTTGGTTGTACACATTTATTTAATTATTTTATATTTGATTTATATACAAGAGATAATTTAGCATTTTCATATGTTTTATCATCAACAATATTAATGTATGTTACTTATTGGATTTATTTACAAGAAAATAAATTTACAATAATAAATTTTATTTATCATTTTTCAACAGTATATGGTCTTTATTGTGTATATTGTTGTAAAAAATTGAATCCAGGATTTTTAAATCAACAAACAATGACTATTGATGGAAATAATTTAACAAAAGAAAAAAGTTGTATTGCATTTGCACGTGATCCACGATGGACATTAGATCATTTTTGTGTTACTTGTCTTATACGTCGACCATTAAGATCAAAACATTGTCCTGTAGATGGATCATGTATAGTAAAATTTGATCATCATTGTAATTGGTAAGTTTAATAGAAAATTATTACATATGTATATATATGTATATAAGATATTAATGATTTACAGAAGTTAAAAATAACAGATAGATAAATAGAGAAGATTTTTCATTCAAAACAAGAAATTTTTAGTCTAGATTTCTTTTTTGTTTGATGAATTTCTAATATGGTATTTTTCAACGTTTGAATTAAACATTGTATGACTACCGATTCTCAAGTTTTTATTTTTTTGTTGAAGTTGAAACTCTATGTTTGAGAATTTTTCTTTTATGAGAAAGAGTACTCAAGTGTGACTTGTCAATCGAGCTGAGATTTTATCTATAAGTAAGTCCTGATGCGACTGGTAAAAACCTTTAAGGGTTCTTCTCCATGCTCCTATCTGTCACAAATCATTAGAATTCTACTGAATTTGGTTTCCGCTGACAAGATATTGGTGAGAAAACTGAATACAGAGTTTCAACCAGAAATTTCGTCTATAAGTAGGTCTTGTGGACACTAGAATGATCTGAAGATGTCAGTCTGTAAAGAGATTTTTTTTCTTGAAACATTGGATACTCAAAAACAATCATATATCATAAGAAAAGGTAACAGAACCAAACGTTTTCACTATTTGATATCTCAAGGACAACATCTCGTTTTTGATTGAAATCTCTAGGACATTCTAACGTTCATGAGATCTGCTTAGGAGTAAAATCACAAGTTGGAATTTTTGAAACTGACTTTTTACCAATGCCTAGCCAGAGATAAGAAACTCATTAAAATTATAATAACTTGAGAAAGATAGAGCATAAGGATGAATCCTCATAGGTTTCTACTAGAAGATTTTCTCGATTGCTTACTAATAGAATTAAGTACATGAAATAGTTTCGCAAAATGAATATTATTAATTTATAACTAAATCCATGATTTTCTCAAGTAAATATTTTAATACCGTAAATAAACATGGACTCATCTCTCTGTAGAAGACTTGAAGTCCTCTCTAGCAGTGTTATCAAAGGACCTTCGTCTCCTTCACAGATAAGATGAAACAACTGAATTCCGCACAACTTTTTTCTGGTTACGCTAGGGATGTGCAGTTTCAGTATACTGATCACCGATAAAGTCACACTGGTGTTCACTGAATCAGTACATACACTGACACTGGTGTTCAC
>CAJNOP010000022.1:830359-920321 GCA_905250075.1 Rotaria sp. Silwood1 | reverse complement strand
CTGATTCAGTGAACGCCAGTGTCAGTGTATGTACTGATTCAGTGAACACCAGTGTCAGTGTGTCACTGTCAGTAATTCATTGTTTTCACCGAAACTGCACATCCCTAGGTTACGCTATTACAGCAAATACTTTTTCAAAAACCAAAAAACTTTTCTTTTCACTGCTTTACATGCAACTCAAAAACTATATTAGTTTTTGAAGAAGATAATGATTGAACAAATTATTTCTTCATCTTGTATTTAACTTAGAACTTCTTAGAATACGAGCAATAATGTTTATGAAAATAACTTTTTTATCTATAATTGTAGTGGTATAAGAATATAATGTCGCACTTTTTCGTATGAATAATTTTGATCTCAAATAATAAATCATTTTATCGT
Organism: Rotaria sp. Silwood1; assembly: GCA_905250075.1. Lineage (NCBI taxonomy): Eukaryota > Metazoa > Rotifera > Eurotatoria > Philodinida > Philodinidae > Rotaria > Rotaria sp. Silwood1. Next base: position 919,940 of record CAJNOP010000022.1, on the reverse strand, counting down.
TAGCTAGTGTTTTTCTTGATTTTGAAATGAAATGTAGTAGTTCATAATAGAGAATGTCGATGATATGATGTTTTGACCTGACTCACTCGAGTCCGAATCCGACCAACCTCATGGATTTAATGAATTTCTTTTCTTCTATTCGTGAACTGCTCCTCGGGTTGCATAGTTATTCATGCATCACGGACTGTCTACGGATTTACAAATATTTTGTTACAAATTCATTAGATTGTTTTTATTGGTGTGTTCTTTTTTTTCTGATTAATCGTGAAATTAAAATTTTTACAGGAAGAATATTTTTTTTATTATTATTTCTGAACATATGCATAAAAGTTGGAAAAAAATTCAATAAAACTTCAAAACAACAAATAGTAAAATAAAAGTAATAGGATACGATCATATACACAATATGAATGTAGTAGATACAATTTTAAACTAGAATCATGGCGACGATAGATGTATAAAAAACTGAAACATAGCTAAATTATACATCATTCACTAAACATGGTTTTGTACGACTGTTGATTTGTAATTCGTTGCGACTAAAAGAAGACCCATAGCCAAAGCGCAGTTATATGTTTACATGCTTTAAAACAACTATTTGAATGACTAGAAGGAATATGTCGTGAGAGCAAATCATGAAAAGCAATTAAATCAATAGAAGAATGAAGTAATGGCATGAATAGTGAACGAAACTATATGTAGAACGAAAGAACGAAAAGCAAAATTCGTAAACTAGTTCAACCCGTGCAAGAGCAATGACCTTGGTGAATTGAATCAAAACAAATCAGTTCATTGTATAATAGGTTGCATATTACGAATCAATGCAATTAATAGTGACATTAAAAACCAGAGGAGAATGTATCTATCTTGTTTACTTTTTTTACACCTAATATTTAGAATATTTTTATTAAAACTTCAATCTGTTTATTTGAACATCAGCTTATTTGAAACAAACAAAAATAGAATTCTCAGATCTTTCATCGAGTGCCTATAATTTCCAATACTTTGGCACGGAGATCGAGAAAAAAAGATTAATTCTCTTTTGATTTGATTCATGTTTCTTATTAGCCGAAGAATATTGTAATGATAATATCTGATAGAGGGGTGGCAAAAAACTTAACAACCTATTTTATTGATTTCTTTTTCTATAATCCTAAGCGTCTAGCTGAAGTTCAGACAGAAATTTTAATAAAATTATCTATTTATGTCTGCGATAGCAACATACCATAAATGATGGTTTCTAAAAAATCTGACAATTAGTTTTGAGATCCCACAGACTACACTTTAGTAATATCATTTTAAGGAGCACAATATGAGGGATTGCCGCATTTTCTACGATCTTCCCTTAAAAAGTTAAAGGTGTCACAAAAACCCAAAAAAGGATGATTTTTTGATAAATTTAGTTTTTTTTTTTTTTTAAGAATACTTTAAAGTTTTTAAGGGAATATGGTAGAAAATGCGGCGATTCATCATTTTGTACTCTTTAAAACGGCATTGTTTAAAAAAAGTAGCTTCTAGTATTTGAAAAACTACTGTGTTCGCGTATTTTTAGAAATCTTCATCTTTGAAAACTTGCTATAGAATGTATTAGAAAGACAACTCTATCAAAATTACTATCTGACTTTGTGCGAGGTACTTACATTACAGAAAAAAAATAAAATAAAAACATATATGTTATTCTTAAATGTTTTTCTAAAAAAAACTCATACTCAAGTTTTGTTTTTTCCTTCATCTCATATATGAAATAAAAAAACCAATTATATTTATTGTTTAGGCTTAATGCATGCATTGGTGGTCGAAATTATTTTTATTTTTTTCGTGTATTAATATTTGGTACAATAGCACTTTTTCTATGGATGTATCAAGCATTGTCTCTTATTTATAATGATTCTACACAGTTTATGATAAAATATTTATTTACACAAATCTATGATCCTTGGTTTATTTATATGTTAATTATAACATCATTTAATACAATTTGGGTTACGTTAATGACAACATTTCATTTTATAAATTCAATATGTTTAGGTATAACAATAAATGAACGTTTAACAGGTTTTCGTTATAGTTATTTTCGTGATGAAAATACAGGAAAATTTACAAATCCATTTCGAAAGCAAAAATTTAAAAATTTTCTTGAAACATTTGGTTTATTTCGTTTAATGTCATTATTTCGTTATACTCGCATTGATTGGTCACAAGTTTATGATATTAACCAAATTAATGTAACAAAAATGAATTGATTTTTTTTTTCTTTTAATCTTTGTCTTCTTGCTCTTTTTTTTTTCTAATTATCTGTTTCTTTTTGTTTCAATTTTCTATAAAACATCACTTTTACACTAGTTTCATCATATCTATAGATATGTGCTTGTTAAATACAAGAAAAAAGATTAAATTCACAAAATGATATACTCTCTTGAGAATCTCTTTCCGAAAAGTTAATTGAACGAAATGATGAGAAACTAAATGATAATCAAATCGAGACAAATCAACAATTAGAAAATATAATAACGATTCTTCTACGTAATATTGAAATTAGAGAAAAAAAAATAGGAAACTTTAGACTTCCTTGACGTCAGCTAAATATTCTACGAATATATTTACATCATCAATCGTCGAAATTTGAAAGAAAAATATATTAAAAAAAAAAAAAAAAGATATTTGCAATAGCTTTTTAATGAATATTTAATATTCTTGAAACTGAAGATGTTTATCATGATTTCTAAGTTTTGAAAACAAAAACAAAACTTTTCTTTATTTATATCATAGAACAATTGATTATTGAAATATTTATTAATGTAAACCGGATAGTGAATATTTGATTGCATTGACACAAGTTGTTGAATGTGATGATTTATCAATAGTCTATATTAGATATTTAGTAAACAAGAGCAACTCCTTTAGTCTATTGACATCAATTCAATGAAAAGCTTCATTCGATTGGAAGGATTATTTAATTTGTATTAAGTAAGGGAACGATCAAGCTATTGAACGAACTAATCGACAACACGGATAGTTGAGTTGATAGTTTAGAAGCTTATCTTCTTTTGTTCGAGAATGACAAAAAAAAAGAATATCGGAATAAATTTTTTATTTCATTTGTAAGAAATTTTTATATAACAAAAATAATATATCTGAATTTTTTTGTAAATGAACTATTTATTATGTTGATTTCTAAGCTTCAATGAAATGAATATTTCATCATGAAAAATCAATATAAGATTTTAAATCGATTCGACATTATTTTATTAATACTAACATTCTGACATTAGTGAAAGATTTTACAAAATTAATTCTAACCATTTTGAAAATAAATTAAATTCTTCTTTCATGCGTTTGAAATAATTATAGAAAAACTTCATGAACTGTGAAGAAATATTATCTTGTTTTGTTTCTTTTTTGTAAAAAAAAAAAAAAGAACGGAAATCGACTGTTGCAGAATAGGTGCTCGTAGTCGTTGTACAAAAATAGATACAGACAGGAAAAAAAAGCACTAAACATGTAGGGAAATAAAATTTCTCTTTCTCTCTTTTTGTTTTTTTTCTTTACATAATCAGACACTTTCGAGCTGAAGCTCGATTTGATGCTGTATCAGAATTTGGACTCTTTTTTGAATTTCCTGTTAAATCATTTTGCTCAATTAAAGTTCGTGCGCTTTTTTTAATATTTGTTGTTGATGACGTTGATGTTCGAGTTAATTTATTTCCGTGTAGAACAGGTGTTGTTGGTCGAGTGGTAACAACACCTGTTGTTGTTGTTTCCGTTATATTTGGATTACTACCACTATTTGTTGTTGTTGATGAACTTGAATTCGTTGTTGCTATGCGTTTTCCACCATGAAATGAAGGTGATGATGGTGTTGGTGTACCACCATTTTCTTCAATTAAATGTCCATCTTGATCAACATTAAAATTAAATTGTCTTTTTTTATCTAGTTTAAGGAGTTCTTGAAATGCTTCACGTATATTTGTGTTTGTTTTAGCTGATGTTTCAATCCATGCACATGACCAATGTGATGCTAATTGTTTACCAAGATTTTCTGTTACTTCACGACATGCAGCTTCATCTAATTTACAACCCATTAATAATATAGGTGTATCATATTGTTGATCAGCTTTTATTTCACGTATTTGATTATATATAGGTTTTAATTCTTCAAGTGTTTGTTTACTCGTTATAGAATAAAGTAACATAAAAGCATGACCTTTTTGTATACTTAATCGTTGCATCGCTGGAAATTGATGTGTACCAGTACTAAATAAAATAATTTATTTCAAATAAATCTACTATTGTATTTCCTTTACATACGTATCAAATATTTGTAAAGTAGTTATTTGTTTGTTACAAGATACAACCTGTCGATATGTATCTTCAACTGTTGGAATATAATTTTCACGAAATTGTCCATTTACAAAACGAAGAACACAATTTGTTTTACCTTCAATACAATAAAATAATTTATGAATTTTGTTTTTATTTGTTTGAATCAGATTTACCAACGCCAGCACTACCAAAAACTACTATTCGATAATCTGTACTTTGATCGGGCATAGCCCGAAAGGGTGTAGCTGGATCTTTATTTGGCTATAATAAATAAATAAGAAAATAATAAAAAACAAATTATATTTAATGAATTAAAAACATAGATAAATACCAGATGATAGTCTGCAATATATCTCATAGCTGTCAAGTACTTTCCATAAAGAAAGAATTATCATGAAAAATGTATGAACGATAAAATATAAGAGGAAAACAGCAAGCACATTTAATGCTCTTTAACTTAGTCGATTTTCTATTTCTTCTTGTTCATCTGCATCTTGTCCTACATGCCTTCTACGCTTCATCAACAGAAGTAAGTCCGTCATTTTTGCCGTCGTTCTCTGGAGAAAATGACAAACGCATGCTCATTCTCTCTTTGATTCAAACAACATGCAACACGAAAATACACTAGTATTCACAATGTTAATTAATCTCTAGCATTTCTTTTTGTTCATCTAAATACGTCATTCATATTTATATTTGTCAAGTGAAATAGTTAATTATGTATTTTATTTATATTTCTTGATAATAGTTAATAAAATTAATGAACACATATACAAGCAGGTGGATATAAATAAACTGACATACAAAATTAAATTGGACATGATATTAAGTTTTTAATTCATAAATAATCAACTCTTGTCTATTGATAAAACAGAATAATAAATTTTATATCTTCATATGAAAATCTCTCGGGTCACATTAGTCTTTCATATTCTTTTCTTAATAGAACGTATGAATAATAATTAAATATATATTATATAAAGAAAGCAAAAAAAAAAATCACTTGTTTTAAAGTAAAATTATTATCAACTATTAAATATTATATTTTTAAAAACTTCAATCTTACCTTATCAAGTGCCATTTTGTTTCGGTTCGACAAACAAACAAAATAAGGAAAATTGTCTCAATACTGCTTGTATATATTGAATAATAATAGAGAGCACACGCACACGCATGCTCACACGCACATCACCGTGCAATAGAGGATCTCGAATTCTTTCATCATCATCTCTTGTTGTTACTTGCCTTGTCTCTATGTATTCTATCTTTTTTTTTTTTTTTAGTTGAGTAATAATCACCAAGTAGACAAAGAAAAGAAAGAGAGAAAAGAATAGGAAATATTATAACGACAAAGAAAGAACGAGAGAATGCACTATGCTTTTTTCCGACCGAAATATGACCAAGAAAACAAGAAGAAAGACCGTTTTGTTTAAAAGACTTCGTTCTATCTAGAAAAAAGCGAATGACACACTGTCTATGGAAACGATTTAGGCAATAATAATAAATGAAGGTTAGAAGTTTTATCGGCTCGACAATACAATCATGCTATCGAGCAAAGAATCAGCATCTAGTTTTTCTTTTTCCTTTTCTTATTTTTTTATTTTTTAAAGAAAACTGACATTTCAACTTTTTTTTCTTTATATGATTCTATTTGTACTAATTGACAAAATAATGACGGTAGTAACGATCATAATTTGACAATTTGAAATGCATGCACACATCTGGTCAATTCAGTCAATACAAAGTTTTTTTGTATTGGCATATCGACGACATAGTTTTCTTTTTTTTTTCTCTTTTTTTTTTCTATTTTTTCTTAGTCAATATTCACAATTGAATTCACCCTTATACACTCACTAGAGTAATCGGGTTTGTGCGCTTGTGATAAATATATAAATATATAAAGGAAATAAAGGCGAAGCTATGCACTATCTTATTTGAAAAAAGATAAGAGTGTTGATGGCAAGTGAATAACGATGAATCGATAATGGAAATGCACTATATAATTTTATAGGCTTTAATATAACGAAATGTTACTAAATTACAAAAGACTATGTCAATACAATGCATAGATTTCAATTTTCCCATTGTTTATTGAAAGAAACCATGCATGACACCTATCATTTGTAGAGTTTCATTAAAAACTTATTTTAATCTTTCGAATTAGATATCCTTAAGTTTTAAAAGCTTGATAGCTTTTTGTACGTGCATATTCACATTGTATAGAATGCTTTAATTAAAAAGAAAAATTTTTAAAACTACATTTATTTAAAACATTTTATCTTTATTCAATGTTAAAAAAAAAATTAGTCTTCTTTATTTTTTGAATAGATATTCTTTTTTCTCTAGTTCAGTTATTCTAAATGTAATGACAATACTTTCTCGAGGATAAATATTAATAAGTAAGAGATTTAAATAATGAATAGTTTTATTTCGATTATTGATGTTTTTCTTTTCTATAATCATGATTTGTAAAAATCAAAGTCCCTCAAGAAAATAAATGATTCAGTTAATGTAGAAACTTTTTTTCTTAGAATACCAAATGAACATTTTACCTAGAATAAAAAAAACACTTAAGAGAACAAAAATTTCTTTTTTTTTCTAAAGCAAAAAAAAAAAGGAGTTTTTCTTTGATTAAAAGCAGTAATGTATGACATATGTTTTATTTCATATCGAAAATGAATGTGTCGAGCATATGCTGACATCGATTAAAGAAATGTCATATTGAATATAGGTTTATCCAATTTATTGAACCGATCATATTCGCATGTATTGCTATGGAATACTAAGAGATTGTTATTTATTGCTTGATATTTTTTTTTTATAAGTGGCTCATGTTATTATTTGTCAAAAGGGCAAAAGATGTTTTTTTTTTTTGTTTTACTTAACAGGATTTTACAGCACTATTTACTTTTGATCAATTGTTTAATAATTAATCACTTGCATGACGCAGTATAAAGTGTAAAAACAGAATGAATGTCTTAAAAAGTTATCGTCTAGCATTTTATTAATTGGTAATCTTATCTATGAATATTCATATTAAATTATTTTCTTTTTTTCAAGAATATTTGAAAAAGTTTTCATAAACATATGATTTGTATGATATTCAAAGATAATATGATTATCTTTTTATGAATAACTCGTGATTTTCAGAGTCATATATACTTTTTTTTTTTTTTATTACGGATTATGTCACTTAATACTTGAAAGTTTGAAAATGAGAATTTAATCTTTTTATATAGGTTTTCCGGAAGAATGATACGATTAGATTAAATTTAAACTACTAATGAATCTAAAAATGAATGTCGTTACAAACAAGTTCAAAATGAGAATAGAAAAAAAATCTATTGTGAAACAATAGACAAGCATTGAAAAATTATAAATAAACGTTGATTATTCATAGAAATTATAAAAATAGATTGTATCAAATAGACTATATTTTCTTCTGATGTCGAAACAAAACCCGACTATAAAAATGATAAAAATAAAATTGCAAAGAAGAAATTCTTAAAATAAAACAAAACATTTAAGTTTTCTTTGTGAAGATATTAAATGTGAAATTCATACGAAAATATTTCTAAAAACAAAAAGCTTAATGCTCATAACAGTATCATATTTAATAAATTCTATCGACTGAAGTTATTTAGTTTATCGTAAATAATACGGCTAACTTACATGTACAAGTCTTTGCCAACATACCGTATTTTAAGCTTTTTCTAGCTTAAAGTTAGTTCATTGAGAACAATTTCTTGGTAGTCACTGAAACCGAAGTTGATGAATATGTTGACTTATTTTTCGAACACCTAGATGACATTGAAGAGGACTAAAAATGGTTAGTTAGAACGAAAATTCGATGCTCCTTCAAAATATATGACTAAAATTCTTTTTTCTGACGTACGGCTGGTCAGTTATCAGCAAATATTTAAGTAAATAAAAAACTTTGCTAGCACTTAAGAGCAAGCTATACCAATTAACACACGCCGTTAGAGCTTATATTAAGTCCAGAAGAAGATCTCGATAAGAGTAGCAAAAGCTTAAAAGGGTTTGCCCAGTTAAGTTTTTGGCGCAGAGTTGTGAAAGGTTTATTGTATTTTCGACATACTTTCGGTACTTCCCACAAAAATCAAATCATAGAGTTCTAATCTAGAATATTGTTTAAAGACAGGATTAGTGACTCGTAGAATATTCTGAAAGCTTCCACCAAAACGAATATTTCTTCATTGAGTTATTGAATTATCAAGCGGACTCGATTATTGTGACATGCCTATGACAAAGGGCTATTTATTGAAAGCCAATATCTTGATAGAAAAACATTCTTTTCAACTGAAACCTTCAGAATATTCTAGGAATTATTAGAGCTATGTATAGGTACAATTTTAGATCGAGACTTTGTTATTTGACTTTTTGGAAAATTCCTAAAATGTGTTAAAAATCTAGATAACCAGTCATAATTCGACACCAACGACTCATGGGAACGATTCCTTATAGACTTACACTTGTCTCACTGCGATTTGATCGTGTGTCAAATATGAGCTTGAACGGCTGGCATCAATTGGGGTAACTCCCTCCTAAGTAGAATAAGTCTTTTTCTGTCGTTTATAACTCCTCTGAATGGAATTTTTGGATAATATTGACTTTACAATATTTTACAGAATTTAGTTTTTCTCCAAATAATGGATTATAGTAAGATAGAACTTGAAAGAATCAAAATCTACAAACATTTTTCAAACGATTACTTTTTATCTCAAATGGGCTTGTTCAAAAAGAATTATTTTTTTTTCTCCGAATTTCGGTATCTAATTAGACTGCTATAGATTTTCATCGTTTATAGCAATATTCAAAAAAAACAAGAAGTACATTGGGTATTTTGTGTAGAGTCAATCACTCTTTATGATTCTGTATAGACATAGTCCCTGGCCTCTGTTAAAAGTATGCACTCAATGAATCAAATTTAAGACAGAAGAAAAATTCTAAATATGTTCTTAGAGCAAGTATGAAATTTCTGATTCTTTTCATTGGCGTATAAGTGGATGTAAATTCAAGCAAACTAAACAAATCATAAAACAAGTTAGACATAAGTTTTCTTTTTATTTTGAAATTTTTTATTTCAAAATTTCAATATTTTCTTGCTTTTATTAATAAATTGTAACATAGTATTACTCAACTTCAATAAGATTATGATAAAAACAGATAATCTCTTGTAGGTTTATATGTCACAACTGAATTAAATAAAAAGCATGTAACATGTTTGACAAATAATTATGATGTAAAAAAATTAGCAAATATCGTAGTTCTTTCATTCATTTGAATATCATACCATATGGCATGCTTCTGTCAGATGATCAGATGAAAATCTACCTGCTAAAACAAACTAATCACATCTGCATTCAAATGAATTTGATAATTATTTTACTCATATTTCAAGCTCTTAAAAAGGTGCTCATTTTCTTCGACTGAGAAGAATTTGTTTTAATTCGAGTTTATCATTTCTGAAGACGTTGTGAAATGTCTTCTATCGAAAGCCGTAAAAATTAGAACTGTATAAACCTGTATAAATTCTAAAAGACTAAATTTCGAGAAACTCTCTCTTGGAAAAAAAAGTGTTTATTTTTCTAGACATCAATCTTATAGGTTTATCTTATTTATTAAATGTCAAACATGGTATGTTTATTGATAATATCTACAATTATATATTGTATCATTCTGTTAAGAGGATAGGTATCAGTGTACATGAAACATTTATACTCTTAGCTATAAGAAATATATTAATTTAGTCAACAAATAAAATTTCAAACGTAAAATAATCAATGGATGAAGAAGAAGAAAAAATCATGACTTGTTTTCAGCAACTTCTTCAATAAAAGACCTTGCTTCAAAGCCAAAGAGTGTTATTTTACATTTAGACGGCGCACTCTTTTTTTTTCTTGTAAAAGAATAAAGCTGCTGTGTCAAAGTTACTTATAACTTGCAAAGTATTACCTATTATAAGTGCTACTCTTGTTTTAATAGAAAATGGCACAAACAGAAAATATTAAGATATGAAACGAAACAAAAAATTCAAAGATTTTCATTTCTACTGAAATTGTCAAACCGTTTACATACGGGTTTCAGTCTGCGGATATTTTTCAGAAATAGTTCTTTGTATGCATGCGCATTAATTGTGTGATAAAAGATAATTTATGATAATCCAAATGTTTTTCTAACTGGAAGGAGGGCGTTACACGTCCGATAGTCGACACCCAATCGAGCCATCCCTGGTACTTGGCTTATATTGAGATGTGTGTTTTATTTTCTGCAAAATGTTGTTTCTACAAATTTTGCTAATTATCAGAAAATTAGTTTCACTGAAAAAATAGTGTCTTTGATACTGCTGCCAGTATTTTGCTTCTTTTGAGTTCTAAGAACGAAATTTTTTGAAAGAAAAAAAAAACACACAATCACTCCAACTCGATCTTAGTTATTATCAAAAAAATTGAAATTCGTAAAACTCAAGTATGAATTATTGCGAGTGTAGGTGAACTTCTAGTTAATTTCGGTCCTTGAAACTGAATAGGAAAAAAAAAAGCATTGAGTGAGCTTGAATTTCCGACAAATTTTGTTCTATTCATCGAGATCTATTTACATTGAACGTTGCATAACTTGTTGTCGAGCTGTCCTCGTAAAACTCTGAAATGAACGCAGAATCTTCCATTAAACAAAACTTTTTTATGACAAATCTTTTTCTATTATTACTTAATCTAAACAAAAAACAATTCAAAACAACAAGCAGTATATATAATACTTTGTCTATCAGAAAACTGTCTATTTTACATATCAACATACTACATATTTATTGATTGTATTTTTATTTTAAAATGATTTTTTAATGATTATACGTAAATCAGTTAATAGCATTCTCTTCTAGGTTGTAAAAATTAGCTTATCAAACTGTGTTGTCGAACAGAATTTAGTTTTAGGATACGTAGTATAAATGATTATTTTGAAACAAAGCACAACTTAACTTTTCTTCAATTAACTTCAATCAAGCTAATCATTAAGACATCGAAATATTGAGATATGTTCAAACTTCACTTAAAACAATTTTCGAAACTAATTATTGAAGATATCACTAAAAACAACTACATATATCAAATAAGAAAAGTATTTTATTATATTTCTTTTTCTTTCGAATACAATTAACTATTTTATTTATGTGGTTTATTAAAAAAATGACAATTCAATTCTTTCTATTCGGCATACTTCATCATTTTAATCTTCTTCATAAATATTTCTAGTTGAGAATTTTGCTATGATATATGGAAAAAAATGATGTAAGAATAATAAATGACTAATTCATGTCAAATGGAGAATACTGAAAGACGCATGTAAAGAAGAAAACAGAAATTAATTTCTATCGATCTACTATCCAAAGAATATACGAGTATATACAAAGAAAAATGATTTTTTTTTTAAATTAGGAATTATAACACAAAACGAAACAAATTCTATCTTTCTTACTCCAGATGAAATTATCATTGCTTTTGATTGACTACGATTTGAACGTCCACATGCACCAGCCATAGAACACTTTAAAAGATTGATTAGAAAGTATCGAATATATTTATTGTAATAAAAAAAGTAAGAAGATGAAGGAAGTTGCCACTACATATAAATATATATTATATAGACGATGTGAGAAAAGAAATGACTCGTTGTGTTTGCCTACTCACATATTCAGTTGTTTTACTCGTTGTTCCGTTTGCTGTTAATTTTTTTTGTGCTAATTTATATGCATATAATTAATTAGTCAATTCGAGGTTTTTTTTCATTAGTATATATATAACATAAAAAGAAAGAGAAAGCCTGTGTTTTAGCGAGTTTTGAACTTGTGAGAAAGAAAAAGATACCATCAGTGTACGGACAACTACTTGTATTGGATGTGCGTACTTATGATAGAGAGATCAAATATTAGAAGATGATTCTTCTTTGCCTCACACAATATTTATGTCGTGATGTCGGCATCATGGTTTTTTTCTCATTATATAAATGCATGCGAATGTTCCCCACTTTAGTCTCTTATTCCCCTTTCACTAAAACAATGTCCGTTATGAAACGACTTGATACTTTTCTTTTATCATATTATTATTATTTTCTTTCTTGTCTAGATTTATATATAAATATTTTTTTTTTCTCGCGTATTGCAATAATAACTGAGATTTTTGTTAATATAAGTATTACAGATGAACGAGAAGAAAGATTGATGAGTGATGATGATGTCAATTCTCAAACAACATTCATTCATCTCTTTCTTTCTTTCTTTCTCTTTCAATAATGAAAAAACAAAGCGGCAGAATAACTAACAACTATGATGTTCAGAAAAAAAAAACTCGAGAGTTAGGATGTAGGCGGCTTTAAGAAATCTGTCATAAATTATACGTTTCTTTTCCAAAACGAAACTATTTACCAGAAACAAAAGTCATATCTTGAATAGTAATCTATGATTTGACTCAAAATATCATTAGTTAATAATAACTTACCATGGATGTTCTAAGCATAGTGTAGTAGAATTTTCATTTTTAATGATTGTACACAATAAATACTACATGTCAATAAAAAGAAAACACAAATAAAATAATAACAGAAGGCAATATTTGTTATAAAATTGATAGGATTTCTTTTTGATAGATAAATATCAATTCTTCAAACAATATTCAATTAATTGTGATAATAAATCAAACATTTTTTATTGTTTTAATAAGACAATATAATATGAAATCATAAAAAAATAACTTGATTTGAGAATAGTATAAATAAAAGTTAAGGGATCGTTCAACTAGTTTCGAGTGTCAATTCTTCATATAGGAAATAACAATAAATTCAATGCAATATAATAATCTCAAAGGGACGGAGGAAATGATAATAATATTGTTTAAAAGATGATTTGATCGATATAATTGATTTTGTGCGTGCTTAATACCAAGATTGAGCGTTATTTTAATATGCTAATGAATATTCATCTTTGTATTAATGGTAATTTTTATGTTTTTGACAATCAGATGTAATCTGGTTTTGTTTACAGAGTAAAAAAAAGGAGGAAGTTTTAGTTGAATTTTTTCATAACTTTTATATTATTTGAACAAATTTTTAAACAGTTAGAATTATTTATTTTAATTAATAATAAATATTGTCTTTAGCTTTTCTCTAATTCTATGATTAAAATTATGATCAATATGCACGATGTTAACATTACCGGAATCAATTTTCTTACTAGCAATACAACGTATTCATAAGGCTTTTTTTTCCTGAAAGTAATTCTTCTTTATATTGAATGTGCAAAAATATTTGCAGCAACATGTTTTTTGTCTCTATATTTGCACTAATAAATATTGTATTATTCTGATGTATTGAGATCATCTATAAAAGACGCTTGGGAAACTCGGAAAGATGAATGTGTAACGTCACCTCTTTTGTCATCTTCTTATTACTTCTCATTTTGTTCCTCTGTCTAACTTGATCGATCATTTTTCGCTCTGGTTAATCCAAGCTACTTGTTTTATTTCATTATCACCAGACAGATATTAATATAGTGAGTCATAGTTGTTTGCTAGGAAGACTATAAATTGTGAAGTCATAGTTTGGTATGAATATCATGGTTATACTGCGTATACCTTCATATTATATTTAAATATTTTCCTCCATAGTATAAATTATCGAAAAAATATTTATTAGTTTCATTGATATTGATTATTTGCAGAGATTGGCGACAATAACTCTAAGTTGAAGTTAATCCTGGTCTTATCAAGAAGTTAGATTATTACATTTGAATCAAGAATATACTATTCTCACTTTCTATATACACAACAAGTCAGTAGAAATTAAATGAAGTGTGATTCAGAATAAGTATCAATAAATTTAAATACAGGACTTATTTCAGTAAGTTTTGAATTAACATCTATTTTACGTTGATAATCATTTTGCATCAGCAATAGTGAACAAATACAATCATCTTTATCACTGACATGTCAAATACTCAGAACTGGTGAAATAAATTCATTTGTTTAGAAATCAGTCAGATCAAACTTCATGTTGGCTTAGCTTTACATGTTTAGGGATGATTATGATCATTTTGATCGCGTCATTTTTTTACTTATATTTAGTCTTTGTCTATCGATTCACCATCTTTAAAATGGGGATTTAAGTGTGAAAATAGATTCATGTAAAAAGTACGATTGAAAAATCAGATTAAAATTTATTTTCCGACGATACTCATAAAAAAACGATCAAATATACCACATTTAGATTAAGTTCAACGAAATAATAGATGTAAATAGGTTTTCTAGACGATTATCAATTAGAGCCGATCTTTCGGCAAACAATCTATCACATCGATGAAAAACTTAATAGATTTCAATTGATTTTTAAAAAATAACCTAACATTCTTTTTTTAAATGCAGTTCTCAACCCATGTATAAATGTTAGACGAAAAATCAGATAAAAATTGATTTCATTTTGATAAAAAAATATTGATTATAGTTGATGCAAGTCAAAAGAGATCATTTGAAGATTAGATCATTGACTAGCAAGCACAACGTCTGAAAGATATGTTGTTTGCATAGTTTTTTAATTCATGATATTGAAAATTTATCAGAGTAATCAGCTGAATAATGGCTTTTTTTAATTATCTTTTGATAATAATTGTTTCCTAGTCGATTTCCTTTGATATAAATTGGCCGATAGCGCGAAGCTAAAGAGTAGCTGGAGATGATCTAGCTTTCTTCAGAAAAGCGATGAATCTATATCATATGCGAAGAAAATACTTATTTTTTAGCTTCAAATGAGGGCTAAGCCTTCCCCAAAAAACTTTTCTGGCTCGTCCACTACCGATAAAAATCAATTTTTTTCCTGTAAAATCTAAGTAATCATTTTATAATGTAATACATGATAATCGATTTCATACTTAATCCATCAAAGTAGATTTATTTCCAGAGAGTTCATCAATAATCTAATAGAATTAAATCAATTCCTTGTTTGATCTACTAAATTAGATTGAATCATAAAAAATCTATTAAAATCGATTTTCCCACATAGAATCCAAACAAAAACTCAAAATTAATTTTTGTAAATTCATGAAAGTATATTGAACCGTTTTTTTTCTAATAAAATTGATTAAAACAGGATTTAATTGACATGGAATATTTTCTTAAGACTGAGAGCATGCTTGATTCATTAATGAAGAAAACGTGCTGATTATGAATGACAAGTTTCGATCTAGTTAACTACGAAAGCAACTGTAATACGGGTCATCTATATTGCATTATTTGGTCAGTCGATATACCGTAAAAATCAACTAATAACATTTATAAAAGTCGAAAATAAAAGATTTTAATCGTAGATAATCATACCTAATCTTATTTTCGGTTTTATTACTCGATTAAAAGATATTTTCCCACCGTCACGAACTGTTCCAGTGAGTTTAATTTTGTTTCAGACTCAAGTGTCACCAAATAAGAATAAATTATATTTTATTTTCAGTTCCATATATTCGAACTGAATTCATTGTCGTGTATTTGTTTCCAAAAGATCTAGAGAAATGCTAACTTATTGCGCCATGTGCAAAAACAAAGCTCTATGTCATTTGTCAATAAAATTATAGTTCACAATGTAAAAAGAATTTTTTGAAGGATGAAATCGAGCTAGTTTCAGTCTATTACACTAGAAATGTATACGATTGAGATTTGGATAGGTCAAATGAAAACCAGCATTTGTGCAACTGAAAACGTACTTGTTGAACTAACACACGTAAATAAATGAATCGAGTCTGACAACACAAGATCGTTTTTTTTTTTATTATTTTCATATTTTGAAATGTCGCAAGCCAAATATAGTCAAGGTACACTCGGAAATATGCCCGGTCAGACCGATCAAGCTCGAAATGATTCAATTGGCACTGGTCAGTGTTGAATTCTAGTCTCATCGGGCTGTATTTTATCTATTTCATTTCGTAGCTGGAAGTACAGCTGATGGTCAACTATCCCATCGTGATCCACTTGAAGGTGTGTGCAATGCACAAACAGGTGTAATCATGAAGCATACTGACGCTTATTCGAGCAATCAGATGTCGAATTTGGTCGGTAGTCAGGAGAATGCAGGATCCAATGGCAACAGTTAAGAGAAATAAACATAAAAATTCTTGTTTGATACTGTTATTTTTTCTGAAGTAATTAATAAACCAGCACTATGGACATAATCTATATTCACTATATCATGTCATTGGCATGTAACTCCATGTTCCATATAAGTATAATATTTTGACAAAACAACAACAATTTATACTACTATCTCAAATGAAATCAAAACTAATCGACGGTAGAATTTGACACATTAAGTTTATTTATTGTCATATCAAATGAGGTAGCTATGGCTATAGAAGAAAGTTCAGATGATTTCCTTTTGAGTAAATGATTTTCGTACACTACCCTCTACCTTTAAAGTGCCTACTGAAGTATCGTCGTAATAGCTACTAGTTCGCTGTTTACTAAAAATCTACTTTAAATCTATGGACAGTCATCTATTCTTCAAAATAAGGTAAAAGAGTGTAGTTGATTCCTTTGGTTTATCTGGTGAAGTTCACTGAGTACGAATTTTGTAGTAATTGTAGAAAGCACAAATGCGGGATAATACTAGATGATGATTGAGTCTACTGCATTGAGTACAATGAGATGAGAGAGACATCATGAAACAACATAGATAATCAACGCTTAATATCGATTGAACTTGTGGATGAATGATATCACTAATATTTACAGCGTGGACTACAATTGTCTATGAATGAGGATAAAACAATATTACTATTATCGATTTCAACATAAAAGGAGGGTGTGAGTGTGGGTGTGAGTGTGGCTGTGGGTGTGGCTGTGGGTGTGGGTGTGAGTTTGGGTGGGTGCATGATAAATTCCTTGACACCCACACTCGTACCCACATATATATTGTTACTTGATCCAACCCAACCCAACCCAACCCAACCCAAACTGACCTAACCCGACCCGACCCAACCCAACTCAACCCAATCTGACCTAACCCAACCCAACCCAATCCCACATGAAACCATATAGTATGTATATATAAAATTCCGTACCATGATTCGAGGTGTAGCCAATTTTGAATTTCCTGGAAAGCGGAATTTACCATGTCCTCTCAACCCTTATCTTATTAAATGATATGATCAAGTTATTTCGAAAATATACTTGTAATCTTCAAATATTTTCACTGAAATCTGACATTTGCTTCAATCTTTAACTATGTTCATTTATTAGACAAATACTTGTTTAATCTTTGATCTTACTGAAAAATATGATCAAACTATTTTCAAGTATTACTACTCAAAATTAATAGTTGGTGCGGTTTTAATTTGATTTGTTTAAATTATATTCACGTGAACTTTTAACTATATTCATTGATTGATTTCAAATACATTTGTTTAGTAATATATTCAAGTTATTTTCTAGTGTTATTACTCGAATTAGAGCTTTCAAAGATTGATCAATGGCTAAAGATCGATGTTTTGATAGTTCCCTTGCCAATACCTTTCTTTTCATTCTACTAGTGATGATAGAAAATCCATTTATTAAATCCTTCCTTATCAATCAACTACACTAAGCTGAAGATATAACTTATACTTATTGGTTTAGTTGAAGTATATTTATCGATTTACTTGAGAACATAATCCTATTGAAAAATATGATATGATCAAGTTATTTTGAAATATCATTAATCAAGATTAACAGTTCAAATGAAATCCATGCGATTTAACGATCTTGATTTCCGTTATACTTTACTGAAATTTAAATCTGTTCCACTCTTGTATTTTTCTGAAAACTCAGCGAAGTTCATATTACCATTTAAACAATAATTGGCTTTCTTTCTTACTTCATCTTTACGCTCTACTTCAATTTCATGTATATCACTAAATTTTCTTTTTGAACTTTCTGCCTGTGCTTAAAAACTGTTATACAGAACCCTGATAAGCGGTTATACACGTTTATTAATAAAAGATATGAAACGGGTTGCTGAATTAAACTCTGCATTTCTTTAATTATTTTAATCCAAGCATACTTATCTATTATTTTATTAGTTTTTCATTTTCGACTTAACCGATTGCTAAAAAACAAAAGTTGATACTAGCAACTCGAACTTGTCTTTTCGTTTATTAAGAGATAGATTAGTCTGTTTTCGTCTGATCCACCAGACACACATCCACATCCAAGGATTGGCATCTCCATAATTATCTTGCTTCTATCGTCATTCATGACCAACTAGAGGAAAAGGATCCTCATTATGTTTCTTATACTTCTGCCCGATATAATCTAAGTCGAAACCAACAGTTCTGCTAAATTCAAATATAATTGAAAACGCTTTATTTGTTGACTGAAAGTGGTATTAATCTTTTCATTACGAATAAAGATCCTGAATTTAATGGAAACCGTGAATAGAATGGTGTCTCATCGAAAAGAGTAACCAACCGCGTACATTTCCAGCACAGCATCACCCGTTAACATTTGATCAGATTTTAGATAGAGACGAGCATTGGCAGAGCAGACTGGCAAAACGAATGTTTCTGAATCGTATATATAGGCATCTCCTCTATAGCGAAAAAACCGTTTGAATCGGGTGAATCGTTGATTATTACACTCAGTCCAAAGCCAAACATTCACCCATGTAGCTGGAGGTTCATACCCAGTGCGAATAACGACTGTAAAACTAAGCTGAGTGGCGGTTAAAGAGACTATAGGATCAAGTGAGTATGTCACAGTGTGAGTTGTCTTGAAATCGAAAGTTCCAATAGACGGGGCAACATGCCCGGTTGAACGAGCCAAACATCTACTAGTCATGGAGTGAGCTAAAAAATTTCGTTATAGGTCATGATGAATGACTCACCTGATGATCTTAAGCTAAGACCTGTACTTTCGACAACAGCCAGCAGTGACACTGCAAATACAAGGCTTATAAAGGGCAACATGCGCATCATTCGAAAATGAATATAAGTGCTGTAAAGAAAACACCTTTTTTTATCAGTTATAAAGTAATATTAGGGCTAACGGCTTACACTTAATCAAGGCTTAAATTAAGCTTAAGCCTGATTATGAGATTTGCCCCAAATACTGAATTATGAATCGGAAGATTTAACGCTTAATTCATTTATTGACATAATAAGATTAAAACGAGAAACAAATTTATTTATTTTTGGTATAACTAGAACCACATACCAATGCATAAAAAATGAACATAGCCAAATTTTTTTTGATAATAATTTTATATTTTTCTCAAAAAAAATGAGCTAATGAAATTTATTATGCTTTTTTTTCTTTTCAGTTTAATAACCACACAAGAGAATATTTTAGGATTTATACATGCCATACGCAAACACAAATATCTCGGTTGTTTGTTTAGAAAAATAAGAGAAAATGATTAGCAGAGCATATAATAATTATAAAAAAAAATTGTAATATCAGTTTTGTTCTAATTATTTATGCTTTACATAAACTTTCCAAAGCATCGCTTGTATTCCAATGCATTGATGATAAGGCTGCACGAGCTTTTTCCTTTACAAAAAAAAAAGTATTATTTTAAATAATATATTGAGTTTATTTAATTACTTCATCGAAACCCATTTCAGCAAGGCTCTTAACAGCTGCATCACATTCAGGTTCTGGTGTTGGTCCTAAAAAAATGAATTGATTGAATGTTCTTTTTATTTTTTTATTTCAAAAAAATTTTAACTTACCATTTGCATAAACATTAGCCCAATGTCGAGCTGTTTTTTCAAATAATTTCCTATCTTTTTTATATTGATTAGCAACAACTAAATTTTATTATCTAACATAATAACAACTAGAACAATATCTCAGTTTAATTACCGGCATCTTGTGGATCATCTGGTTCAGCTGTTGCAAGTAATGCTTGTAAACTAAGCAATACTGTTCGAATAGTCATTGCAGCAGCCCTAAATAAATTAAAACAATGAATTTTTTTTATTATTAACAATAATATTTTCACCATTGATCTTTAAGAATATCAAGACAAATGGCACCGGTCACTGAACTGATATTTGGATGCCAAATTTTTGTTGTAAATCGAACTTTAGGTGGATTAAATGGATATGTATCTATGAACAAAAGAGATGTTTAAATATATTTTTTTCTTATATCTTCACCTTACCAACAACAATAATATCAACATGAAATCGAGCTCCAGCATAAGGTGTATCCGGTGGTCCTAGTAGTGATCCACTTAAATAAATTTCTTTTTTATTTGATGATGAATTTGAAGGACTTCTTGTTAATTCGCCTTCTGGCATATGCAACTCAATCCCATTCTATGAAAACATTATATAGATTTACATATATATTAATGATAATTATCTTACTGATTCATTAGCCACTACTTCCTTGAATTCTTTCATAATTCGATTCATAGCAATATTCATCTTTGATTGATATTAAATAATATATATATATATTTATTTATTTATCTGCAAAATGATAACTAACATTTCTGATGAAAAAAAAATAAGAAAAAGAATTTCTTATTTGCCTAATACTTTATTTTTGTTTGTTTTTGTTCTACACAAAAGAAAAAACACTCGAATATACCACGAAAAAAAACAAGGAAAAAAATGTGTTGAAATAACGTGGACGAAAGCAAAAAAGGGTTCTGTTTTCACTAAAAAAATAACTGAACAAACGCACATGGCTAGTTAAAGTTTACCAAACATGAACAGGGTTTTACAAAATACTGCTGCATAGATGCAAGCGACTCTCTTGTTTACCCTAATTGAAAACATACAAACACACATGTATTTTATCTCTAATCGCGGACGGGGAGCTTTAATATCACACACACACAAACAAACAAACAAACAAAAAAAAAGTGGCACTTTTCCAATCAATTAGGTTTTTCTTCTGTCATCATCGTTCACGTTTAATTATTATGAAAAAAACAACAAATGTTCGCCAATCTTATGATTGTTCGATTGATTAGCACCAAAAGGAGCATTTCTAAGACTTGAATTTATGTGCTTCTGTCCAAAGCAGCCAAAAACCGACTTCCTGAGCTGTAAACATGAAGAAACAGCGAATAGAAACGAACCGGATAAATGTGAAATAAATAAACAAAGCAGAAAAATCACGCAGTGAACAAAACAACACAAAAAAAATGAAATAAACTGTATGAGATTTAACATATCTCTTCAAAACAGAAAAAAAACAGACTTGTTGTTTTGCCTTTCTTTAACTACATTAATACACACACACATCGAAAAACACAAGAACTGCAATCAGAAATACGTATGTATGTAGGAAGGCAATAAGTATAATAAAGAAAAAAAAAACACAAAAAACTAGTGAAAGACTCGCGCTAGACCCAAAAAAAGAAGAAAAAGAAAAAACAACTTCTCTACATCTAGTGTGAAATCGTAGAAGATCACTGCGCGTGCACACACACATACAAACAAATCAAATCAAAAGAAAACAATGAATAACTTCAAATTAGAAATAATAAAGTCCATCGAATTTTGTGCATTTTATTAAAATTGCACTAGAATCGCACCTTTATTGGGCTCCGAATATCTAAATAAATTTTAAAAAATGTAACAATAATAAAAACATTGATGTTCAATCATGTTCTATTTTATTTTTAAATAAAAAGATTAAAATGTATCTAGTATGATTGAGAAAAATATTTATTTTATTTTCGAGTAAGTATTTCAACTGTCTGATGTTTCTTTCTCTTATATATTGACTATGAGAAGATTTTTATTAGGCTGAGACACCTTTAAAACGATCAAACCTATGTTCTTTTTTTTTTGCTTAATTTTCCAATCATTGAAATATATATGGTTTTTTCGATGTGATGTTAAACAGAGATAAAGGTTTCTTTTTTTTTTTAGAATCGGACTGGCTGCAAATTCATCAGAAAGTGTCTTAATATAGCAGAGATCGAACAGAAGATGTTGAAAAAATCGATTTTCTGTACTATTTTGTCTGAGAGAAAGCATTTTTTGTATGAATATCTGTCAGAATTAGAGATATTCAGGGTCGAGTAGAGTAAGAACTAGAGACTATGTCTCAGACAGAATACAAAAAAACAAGGCTTACCCTGAACATCCGTAATCAGAAGCAGAGATAAAACCTCTAAAATACTCTTTCTATCACGATTAGTGATAAGCAGGATTAAAGATTTTTCATTACAGCCCTGATCTCGCTATATCAGTTCCTACTTACGATGCCTACGAGACAGTAAAGAATTTTGTAGAAACTTCGAAACTTTCGCTAAAGAAAAGCCTCCCTTATTTTTTCCTCAATAGGTAATCCTGATAGAGAGATCTTCCTTCTATGTAACACGTTAGATTTCAATTCGTTGGATAGAGTAAAAAACTAGTCACCTTCTTGACATAGAAGACATTTTATTCCATTTTTTACTGGCCATGAAATCGAAACAATTCATCTTTTCTTAGCTTCAAAGAGGTCTGTTTCATAACCGATTGGTTCGATGTCTATAGATAGTATACATCGAGAACAGAAATGTGTGTGTATGTATGTTCTACAATTATGGATCCAGTCTTAGATCTTTCTTAGAAAAATTACAATTGATAGTGTTTTAAATTTCTATGTAACTGTTTACATAATTTCATAAGATTAAAATTGAACAAGAAAATTCTTACTTGTAATTTTTTTGTCGTATATAAGTAAGAATAATAGAACGTATTTTTCCACCACCACCACCATAAATTGAATTTTTTCCATAACCAGTTATAATTTCAATAGATTTTGGTGTTGTTCGTTTATTTCCTTCATTCAATTCGTGTTCAACTTGTTTAAATAAATGAAGTGCTTCATCTGCATATAATTCATGAAGATCAAGCCGATGTGTTTGATGAAATTGAGTAAGTCTTGTTTTTGATAAATATTCACATGCTGTTCGATTTGCATCTTTCATTAATCGAGTTTGTTCACGTGCTTGATTTATATAATATGATGCAACACCAATCATTCCTTGACGGTTTGCTTGATCAGCTTTATTATAACAATCTTTACGTTTTAATGCATGAAGATGAGCATCACGCCGTGAGATTTCATAAAATTCAACAGTTGGTTCAGCAATAGACTTTGTTGTTATAGTAGAACGAACATTAGATGATGGCAATGATTGAGATTTTGCAGTAATGTTAATTGGAACATTTTCATCAAGCATTGATGATACACACGCTAATGTTAGATCATGATCGAATTCATTTTCACAAAATATTTCATAAAGAAGATCAGATGAAAAATTTGGAAAATGACGTTCTAATTGTTTTAATTTATGTTGACTAGCAAAATCAAGTTGACGTTTCTAAAATTATTTCGAGAAAAAAAAAAAAAAACTTTAACTGAAGTCTTATTAAAATGAAAATTCTGATCGTAAAATTTTTATTCAAATGCAAAGAAGTAATTCGTTTATGATAGAATTTCTATTAATTTAAATAAGATTTCAAATATGTCAAGACTTGTCATTTAATTTAACCTTTCAGTCCACATAAAATAATTCTTTGTCAAATTATAGACAAATAGTTATTGTCGAATTTTTATTTGGAAACAATAAGCGAGCAATATTGCGAAGGAAAAGAAAATTCGCATTTCTATCCAATATGAGTTGTAAAAAAACTTATTTAACATAAGTCTATTCAATGAAAATTATGGCTGCCAATAAACCCAATCGAGTCCAGATTTTTGAGACTCGGACCCGACCAGATCTAGCTGCCAAAAGACCATTGATTTATTTCTGACCTAGGCTGCAGGCCAAGCTAGACTGATTGATGTTTCTGATTTTTGGAATATAGTTGATGCAATTACTCTGCATTAATGTATTGTTCTAGTTTCAATTGCTCATTTAATATTTTTCCATAAAAATAAAATATTAATAAGTTTCTTGCGCGAAATAGAAAATTTAAACAAAGAAATGAATGTCATCAATATTGTTCATATTTGCATAAGCGAAAAAAATGTAGAAAATAAGTAATACTTATAATAACAGACAAGAACATTTACGTCTGTCAATCAGTTGTCACGACAACACGAACACAAAACTTATTATTCAACTGTTATGGATCTAAACAGGCTCTTCTGTCAATCAATAGAAGTTATGCAACACTAAATTGATGTTCGGTTAAAATATTTGTGACTTGAGTCTAATGAATTTATCAATGTAATCTCACATAACAAGACAATGCATTAACCATTGATGATAGTAGAGAAATGCCCGAATATTGAGTTAAATAATTATGATAAGTTGTATGATTTGCACAACATTAAAAGCAATTATGATGTAATAGATGAGTCGAAAGTCTTGAAAAAAAAGTATTTCTTTATTTTTGACTCTTTTGAAAGTGTTTTCGACGAGTCAAAAACGATGGATTAGGACCAGCATTTTAGACACTTCTGTTTTTGAATATGGAATTAGACACATTATGTTTACTTTTTTTCGAGACTACTGAAGGAATTTTTTAAAAGCCTAAAAATTAAACAGAATTATGAAACTATAGGCTTTTGCTAAACCCTTATAAGTGCCTTCTCGAAGATGCCAAAAATGATTGAAGTCAATCGTTCTATCAAACGAACACTTATTTACAATATGTTGTATTGAACGAAGCTGTGACTTTCACTTTTAAGTGAAACTATAGACACTTTGCTACGAAATCTTTTCTATAAAAAACTTTTTTTTAGTAGAAAAGTCAATTATTCAAAAATTAGGATTTGAAAGAGAAACGAAAAATTGAAGTGATCTGTTGAAAAACAACAATACTAAATTTTGTAGGCTATCTTCTGCTCAAAAAAGCGGATATGTTAATAAATGCATCATTATTTATTTTCTATTTGCAATAATGAAAGTTCAAGTGTTCATGGGACTCGAGAAAACTTCTAAGTCTACATTAGAAGAAAGCACAAAATTCTTCTCATCATGGAGAGCTTTTGACTCATTAAAAATACTTTCAAGGTAGTCAATAAAAATAAGTCGACAATTTCCTTGTGAGTGAATAGGATTGAGAAAAAATGCTCTGATAACAAGTCAGTTGTTATGAGAAGGACTGGGTGATGGGGAGTTTCGTTCTTTCTCTTCTCTCATCACCAATTTTATCACTCTGTAATGAAAGTATTTTCTGTCGAGTTTTCATCATGAACTTCTACGGAAGATTGGTCACGGCAGCTACACCTATCTCGAATGTGGAGTCATTTGGAGGAATAAGATCTAGTTGATTAATAAATTAATAGCAGAAAATTTTCTTTATATTCTATTTTAATAATAAACAATAACGAATATTTGATACCTGTACTGATTTTTGTGTATTAATATAATTTATTTCTTCATTCATAATTTCTTTTAATGATGGACCATTAGTTTTCTTATTTGAATTTATATTTGTTTCCTTTTGTGATGGTAAATTCCAACGTTGTTTACTTATTTTTTTATTCTCTTTGGTTAATTTCTTTTCATTCACCGGTTTATTTATTTTATTATTTGGTATACCTAAAAATCTTTGTAATGCTTGGTAAACATTTATTGCAAGCTCGTCATCTAATGGCAATGTTAAGCCACTATTAATATCAGATGAAGTTGGTTGTATTGGTAGATCACCATATAATTCTTGTAAAGCACTTATTATTGTCCATGATATGGTCAGTTGATTTGAATCTGTAAATTGTATTGAATTATTATTTATTTCATTATCTAATAATAATTCTTCAAATACATCTTCATCATTAATATCTTGAAGTAAATCTCCAATTGATATTGTATCAAATGATGGATTTGAATGTTTTAATTGTTCATTCCATTGATTTAATACATTAAAACTTAATTGTCGAAGTGTTGGAATAATCGATATATTATTATTATTAGTAGTAGTAGTATTATGTTTAAGGTATTCATCGATTTGTATTCGTGTCCATTGAATATCCGAATTACAAAGATCATAAAATTGTTTTATTATTTCAGATGATAAACGATCAGAATATAATTCGATTAAATCTGATAATGATTGAATATTATTTTCATTTAAATCAACTTGAATACCACTTTCAATATAACCAGGACGTATTGCAATCGATGATGAAATCGTTGATTGAGCTGATAGATGCCCAATTAAAATTCGACATGATGAATTTGTTTCTTGTTTGAAATCATCTGATGAACATTGTATAGCAATATGATTAAAA
The DNA here is from genome assembly GCA_905250075.1 of Rotaria sp. Silwood1. Classification (NCBI taxonomy): domain Eukaryota; kingdom Metazoa; phylum Rotifera; class Eurotatoria; order Philodinida; family Philodinidae; genus Rotaria; species Rotaria sp. Silwood1. The sequence continues at coordinate 893,391 of CAJNOP010000022.1, read as the reverse complement.
GATTTGGACGGCTGTTGATCAATGTATACAGAAGGTTTTGTGAGTTCATTATGAATTATATTTATTAATTGATTTTTATTATTATCAGTTGGTTTTTGTGGATGAGAATTTGTTGATGAATAGTTCCTAAAATAATTGAATTATAAATATTAATATTATTTTAAGAATTATAAAAAGTAAATAAAAAGCAAAAAAAAAAAAAACTTGCTTTGTTTTTTTCTTGCATTATAAAATAAATGTTCAAAAATTTTAAACGATAGAAAATAAAATATTAATTTACCTCATTGCATTTGTATACATTTTCTTTAATGTACTATCCATTGCACGAATAATTATTTTTCGTACTCCAAAAAATAAGAAAATAGTTTTATGAAAATAAATCTATAAATGACAGGACAAATATTTATTTTGTTTTTCGTCATCATGTGAACGAAGAAAAACGCATATGCATGCGATAGGCCAGTTATCCCAAGGCAAAAGAAAGAGAATGAGTAAAAACAAAAATGAGTCATGACCAATCTGTTTTGAGAGAATAAAAAAAAAAATGTAAGAGTGACATACCAGTAAGAATTTCTTCGCTCATCAAAATTTTGAATAAAAGCATCGCAACAATCATTGTCATTTTGTTCATCAATAATAATAAAATCAGAATAATCTTCTGCAAGAATAACATTATATGTTGATTGTTGTAAATAATAATCATTTTCATTAATTATTTGATTATTATTATTATTATTTGTATTAAGTAAAATTTCATTAGATTGTTGTTGTTGTTGTTTATTTTTATTTTTTCGTCGTTTTTTTCCAATAATACTTGAATTTGTTGATGATGGTGGTGTTAATTTTTCAATACAACGTGAAAAAGCTGTTGTTGGTAAACGTAAAAGATGTTCATTAGTAAATGTATGATCTTGACTAGTTGTTGTTGATGAAAAACGTGATAATGAACGATGAAATATTGTATGTGGTGTTGTTGGTGTTGTTGGTGATGATGATGATGGTATTAATGATAAATCTGAAAATGATATTGATAACGATGTTGATGATTGTGATGTTTGATAAAAATTTGATGTTAAAAATAAAATCATATCATTTATACAAAGACGAACATCATCAAGTATATTTGAATCATTAATAATATTAAAAGATTTTTTTGATGTTAATATTGGATCAATTGACTCATTATCTGTACTATGTTGTTCAAGAATTTTTTGTGACTGACATGATATAAATACATTTGTTTTTGTTTGATCAATTAGATTTTCAACTTTTACATTATGTTCAAAATTATTTAATATTTCTTTTATACGTCGTAATGGTATATTATGAAGATTTCGTCTAAATGTAATATAAAAACTATTTTATATTTTTTCGATAAATAAAAAAAGAAAAATGAATTGGTTTAAAGATCAGATCTAGAAAAGATTTTTTTTAGACATATTATCTTAAAACATGCATTAAAAAACAACTAAAATAATCTTATAATAAAAATGAAATTGTCAAGGATTGAAAAACATGCAAGGTTTTGTTTATTATTAATCGAATTAATGTAAATATTATTTTATTTAGAAGAATTAAGTCTATAAAAGATATTTGGCTAATCATTTTTTTCTTGATGGACTTCATACACAAAAGAATATTCCAAGTTTGCTAGGATTGCGAAGAGATGAGGGTCAATTAGAAGATTTTTGCTAAAGTTGGTCAGTTTTCGAAGGAAGCTCGAACGTTTTCTTGAGAATTGATGAACAAAAAAACAATAGAATGCTGGATAAAAATGTAAATTTTTCAAGGTGGTAGGGCTCGTCTTTCTCTGATCGGCACTAGTCATGTATGAGATTAGGACAATGACTAGACCGGATTCACCATGGCTGGTGGAAAAGTTACCAAGACTTGAACTAAAAGAATTTGGTTTCACACATCTTTACTCGGGACACCCCTTGCAAATAAGTTCTTAATGAGAAAAGAAAATTTAGTTTTCCACTTTGACAAGTATTTTATGTAGATAAAATATTGCAAAGAATGTTATTTTTTTTTTTGAATTGGTTGCATAGCAAAAGAATTAAGCTTGAGAATAGTTAGATATAGTTATATTTTAAAAGTCATGTCAATTTAAAAAAAAATAAAGTTCTTTGTTTAACGAAATTCTACATGAAAAAAAAACTTTCAAGTCATTATGTTCAACGGGTGAAATCAGACTAATGTATGTCATTAAAATGAGCATTAGCTGTTGGTATCATTGCTATTATATTTGCACTTGAGGTATACATCTAAATTCCTGAGAAAATAGCATGTACTTAGAGATTAAAAAAAGTAGAAAGGTCAGTGCATAAGTTGAAGAAAATAAGCTTCCCAAATGAGAGAAGAAAGAGTCATTTTCCATGAAAATAAACATACCACTCGATAAAATAAATGAATATCTGTATAGGAAAAGGATTACAAAAAAAAATAAATGTTCAAAAACAAAATTAACTCACTTGACTAATTCACGAGCTTTATAACGCCAAGGTGTTTGTGGTTCAATGAGAAGAATATCATAACCTGCTTCTTTACCCTAAATTATTCAATATGTATGAATAAAAAGAAAAAGAAAATTAACATTTACCATTGCTGCATATGGTTTCATTTCACATGATGTTGCATTTGTATTATCAATAATTATTGGAGAAATATTTTGTTTAAATGCTTCAGATACTAAATAAAACGTAAAAAACCAAAAATAGATTTATTGCTTTTTTTAACCTCAAAATATATTCAAAAATTTACCTAATCGACGATTATAAAGATGAGCATTTTCAAGTTTCGTTGGATCATATCGATATTCATTTGAATTATTATCTTTGAAATATTCATCTGTCGATAAAATCTGACCATTATAACCATTATTTAATGATCTAGACAAATAAAAAATAAAGCTATGTTTTTATTCAAACAAACAAAATTGAAAATTACTTAGCAAGTGTTGATTTGCCTGAACCTAAATAAACATGAAAAAAATTTTTAATACAAAAAGATAATATTGAAATTTTAATAATAAGATTTGTTTGTTTTTTGTTCGGAATATATGGTTCGTTAATAAATCACTCTCCGAAATGGAAGCCTCGTCTCGAAGGATTAATATAAAAGACGTATTAGAAGCCCTAAGGGTTCTATTATATCCAGGCAGTTTTTATTTTTTTGGCAAAGGTTTGCAAATATTTTCAAATTAGTCTTGATCAGGCATCATTTGTACATAAAAAATGTTCTATTAAATGTCATCAAATACTCATAATGAAGAATTATCTCTCGAAACTATTTTCATTTTTCGTCAAGGTTTGAGTTCATGGTCATTATATGTACTTTTTTAATCGATCATTGCTTTATCTGACAACAGATATTTGAAGATTACCATAGATTAACAGACTCATATTTTTTCTGTTCGTTATATTATGGTATGGTGTGGGTGTATAAGTCTTTTCTTCGGTAACAACCACACACAAGTCGTATTAATAGCTACTCCTAACATTTTTGAATAGTAGGACATATTATAAGTCTCCGGGCGGCTTCTATTGCGACGAAGGATTTTTAAGCGACATATTGCAATTGAATAAAAAAGAAATTAGAGACCAGGACAAATATCTCAAAATAACTTATTTCGAATGATTTGAATTTTTGTTAGCTGTTCACTCATTATAGAAATGTTTAATAAAAAGCAAGAAAATCATACCAGGACATCCTCTGATTATAATTAATAATCGTTCACCATTATCGAGTCTTTTATGAATATCATCAATAATAATTTGATTATAATCTTTTGTTGGTGTTGATGTTGGTGTTGTTATTGTTGTTACAGTTTTATTTTCAACAATCATAACAGATTTATTATCAGATATATTATTTAAATCATTTTTATCATCATCATCTTCGGATGTGCATGTTCCTACTGTATTATCACTTGTTGATGATAATGATGATGGTGGTGATAATGTTTTCGTTATTTGTTGATCTGACAATGATTTTCGTGGTAGAGTTGTTGAATTTTCATATGGTATATCGCTTGTTGAACGATCAAATTTTTTTGTTTTTTTAGATTTAACTTCAATCCAATCGTCAGCTAATTGTTGTTGTTGTTGTTGTTGTTTTGGTATTTCTGTTGGCAGTGAATTTCGTATTCCATTAAAATTATTTCGATTGGATGGTAGTTGACGTCGACGAGATGGAATATCTTTCGGAATATGAATTTGTGGTTTTTGTTGTTTATTTGTTCGATCTCTTGGTGGTAATTGAACTTGTATATTGTTTGTTGATGGTTGTTGACGACGTTGATTTTGATTAATAGTATCAACAGTTTTATTTGACTTATTAACATCTAATGTTTGAAGAATAACATTTGAATATGATATTGTTGTTGGTTTTGATGATGATAAATTTTTATTATCATCTTGACTAGATGATGAATTAGTTATTGTTGTATCAATTTTTGATGGTGCTATTGTTGTTTTATCGTCAGTATTATTAATTGAACCTATTTCTGGCGGAGAATCAATTTGATTTTGTTGTTCAGGATTATTATCTTCTATACGATTAGTATTTAAAGGTGGAAAATTAATTTCATCATCAATTAAAATATGATTATCTGATGATGACTCATCCGTATCTGTAGATGGTGGGACCCATTCAGCAGCTTCAGGATTAAGTAATGAATTATTGGAATTCATCGTTGATGAATTATTATATATATATGGTGATGCTTCATACATTGAATAAGATGGATAATGAGGATATGTTGCTGGTGGTGGCCAAATAACTGGTGATGGTAAATTCATTACATGTTGTTGAAAAGCAACTAATTCAAGTTCATCAGGTGTTCTAATGTTATACGCAATTTGACCTGGTTGATGAAATGTTGGTGGATATGGAAAAAGAACACCCGGTGGTGTTGCCATCAAGGGTGGTGGTGGATGTGGAGAATAATAATTACAACTACCACGCGGTAAAATACTGCGATGACGACGACCATTTGTTGTTGGTTGCGAACCTGTTGTTGTGGATGCTTGAGATGATGACTGTAGTAAATTTGAATCATTTTCATTTGTTGATATTTGTCTCAAACGAGGAGGTAAGTTTTGAGATGAAACTGTTGTTGAATTACTAGCTTGATTATCAGTTGTTGTTGTAGTTGTAGTCGTTGATGTTGTTGTTGCTGCTGCTACTGTTGATGGTGGTTGAGTTGGAATTACCATTAATGGTGGTGGCTTTTCATTGATTGGTGCTACATGATAATAATAATAGGGCGCTGGCCCATATGGGTGACCATTTGTATAATATGGTGATCGATGATATGCCATTGATGAGTATTTATATTTTGCATTAGATAATTTTTTCGATCGATTATCATCCTCATGATCATTGACTGTTGGTTCTTCTTTTTGTTGTTCTTGTTCTTCATTAGTATTGACTTTTGTGATTAAATTAGAATTTATTTCAGTATCATCATTAATATTATTTTTTTCTTCGAGTTTTTCATGTATTGAATTATTCCTTAAAGTAATTAATTTCTTTTTTAGAAATGTTTTACGATTTGCACAAGAAAAACACAATTGTGTTTTTTTTTTCTTTCGCTTACTTTTGTTCGTTTTCATTTGTGGGAGTTAATTCTTCATGTTTTTTATCAGATTCATTTATTGATGATCTATAATAAGTAATAATTAAATAGAAAATAAAATGAAAAATATTTACTCTTGTAATACTGTTATTGTATGATTGTTTCCATTAATTTCATTAATACTATCGTTTTCACTTTGAGTCGTCATTGACAAAAGCATGAAAAAAAAATTCTTTTTTTCTGTTTTTCTATCTTGCAAAATCAACGTAAAAATTAAAATGAATATAAAAAAAAATAAGACACAAGTTTAATGAAATTCGTATTGTTTTTTTCCTTTTTAGTCGAAAAAGATAAATAACAATAATAATAAATTAAATTGTTATTAATATGAAAGAATAATTATTATGCATGATTAATATTCATTAAATAATGATGAAAAGAGTTATGAAGATAATAATAATAATAATAAATAATGATGGTAATCAATTAACATATCGTTTCTAAAATAGATTAAAAAGAAATTATTCTTTAAGTATTTTTTTTTTTTGTAAAGAAATACATTTAGGGTTTCATTTCAATGTTATGCTTCATTAAGAATAAACATATGTTTATTATTTCGTATTTATGAATATGTCATATAAAGGTAATAGTATATAAAGTACTTAATGAAAAGAGCAGGTATAGAATGAAGTAATGCAATTCATATATTTAAAAGTCTCGAACTAGTAGGTTTATCTCATTGAATTCATTCGCTCGAATGCTAGTAATAAAAAAAACATATTGATATGGTCTCAATGATCATGTTGTTACGTCATCACTATTAATAAAGAAGAAAAAAAGTCTTAGAATTACCTTATTTCGAAGAAACGCAATTAGGAAAGAATAGATAAAAGGGACTATGCCATCGTAAGTTAGTCATTTGATGGAAACTAGTGGTGTGATAGTTCGACCTTCACAACAAAAACAAAACTATGAATGTTTTTGTCTAGATCAGTTGTACAGTAGGAGCAGTCAGATATATATATTGGTAACGCTAGTTGAAGATAAAATAACATACTAAAAAGGTTATTCAGCACTTGTATGCTTTTCTATCTGTGTCCAATTTATTGATTTTTGTTCAACACATGTACCTTCATCATTTACTACGTTGTTAATCCTTCTCGTTCTCTATTTTTTTCTCCCTTTCTTATTCTCTCTTCCATATGGTAGCGATAGTTGTAGTTGAATAGACTGTTGTTGTAAGCAAGTAAGCAAAAGCAACCATCTGCACTTGTACACCAATACTCATCGACGATAGAAAAATCTTTGTTTATTCATAAAAAGATATCTGCTAAAAGATAAAATCCAATCTCAATATTTTATTGTTAACAAACATATCAAAGTCATGTTTATTTACTAAAATATTCTACATATATCATGGACATATGCGGCATCTGTAGAATCTTCATCAGAAGATTATGAATATGTTTCTTTTCATATGTTTTTATTATTACAATCTTTAGTATAAATGAATTAAACAGAATATTTGTGAAACTATAATCAATATTGAATTAAAGTTTAGTTAGAAATTATTTTTTATAAGAGTCCTGAAATTTAAGCCTTGTAAAATATTGACTAAAACTCTTTCTAATATCATTCTTACAATTAGAAGAATCAAGATTATTGGTTGTTTAATGGATTTCTTTCTTTTCTTATTTCTCTTATTTAAAATAAAAAAAAAAATATTTGACTTCGATAGTGTTAATCCAACGACAGACGATGATAAAAGTATGGTACTTAAGTATTTATTCATACTCATACAATTGTATCATTTTAATACTTTTATCACCTGGTGTATCTTAAATATATTTTGTTTTCTAATGGAACCAAAAAAAATTCTATACGAATAGTAATCTAGACATTGTTTGACAAAAGGCAACTTAGTGATTATTAGCCTAAAATCGTTAATTAATATTTCAGGAATCGTTCTCTTATTTCTTTATCCTTTATTCAATCTTATTTTGTTATAATAACGGACTGCAATAGACAAGATTTTTTATTTTGTATTCATCGTTTGATTATTTGATTTCGCTAGATAAATATTATTTTAAACAATAACCAACACAAACGTAGAATTCAATGAACAAGTGTTCATTATTTAACCCTTTCTGGTCGGCTATTTCAAAAACGCCGTACCCCTAAAGGAGAAAATGTTTCCAAATGGAAACATCCGGCCGAAAAGGATTAACTACGTTTGTAATCACACAGACATGTGCCCTCCAGGTTGTTTTGCATATTTTTGTTGATATTGCTTTCTTCATTCATTAGCAAACAAGATTAATGAATCAATATACTCATGCTACCATGTTCTAAATGTATTTGATATGTATCGAATCTGTACTGTGCATTCAAGTAAGTTATAAAATTAGATAGCATATTAAAATTCATTTAATTTTTTATTTATTAGAGTGATAGTTATAACGATCATTATTTGGTATTCTTTTGTTCAATTTTGGCTGGTCTGCAAATACAAAATAAATAAAAATGTGACAGTCTTAATTAAAATAATTTAACACATAATGAGAATTGTATGTTTTAGTATTCTATAACTAAACTAAATATACGGCTATACTCTTTTTTGATCATAAGAAAAAAATTATCAAGTATAACATGATCTTAATATAGATGATAGTAGTCATTTATAGTGATGATAGCATTGACACATTTTTAATAGACCATTTAAGCTATAATGTTTTTTTTCTTTGCTTAATGTCCCATTTTTTTAAGTCTATTCTTTATTGTTAACAGAAAAACACATGATTTGATCATATTCATTGATTTTTCATTTGATGTTAGAATTCTAATTGTACTTGATATGATTGCTTATTTATGCATTATACTGATATCGATAAACACTTCAACTGACAATCAAAGTAAGCAGATGTTATCGGTCATCAATAATACCTTTTTTTTTAACTGTTCTATATTAATGAATGACTTTATACGTTAATAATGTGAAGAATAAGAAAATACTAAATCAATAATATGCCTAACAGTATCTAAAATGCAAATTTTGATTCACTGGTACTTAGTGTATATGATGAGACAGCTGAAATTTAAGCAGATATTATAAGACAAACTGAACTTGAAGACGCTGTCTCATTACTTGTAAATCAAATAAATTACAAGAAAATACTAAATAATCTCTCTGATTAAATACTAAATAAATCAATATTTAACTCGTATTACATACTTGTAAAATGGATTCAACAAACGTTTAATTCCTAGTATTGGATTTAAAATAAAATATCTCTTTACATTTCGCTTTAAAAGTACATGAGGTTTCTTAGAAGTTGATGGAATGATTTCATTGATCCATATTATTAGATTGATATGAACATTAAGCTACTTATGTTTGCATTTTTTTAATAATGTTAAAATTAAACGTATATCAAATATTGTTTCCTCATTTTAAGAAGTATTTCTATGTGTAATTACTTATAAAGGATATAGTCAATAGTTAAATAGAGTTCAGCTATCAAATGATAGAAACTAAATATTATATAGTTTTGTTATGGAGCTTAGAAAATCAACAGAACTTGATAGAATTCTAGTTAATTTATAAAAACCGTCACATATAATTGATAGTTATTGTAAAAGAGAAAAACCATTAACAGTGTAAGATTATCCATAAATTGATCCAATGATATGATGCTACTTAGAATCTATTGCGGAAATTCAAATATAAAATAATCCTTAAGTATAATATTTTGATTTGTAACTAGTAATTATGATTAGCTGAAATAATTCTAATCATCATGCGAGATTATAGATATTCATTTGTTTTAATCAAATTTCATTTGTGACAACCATAAAAATTTATTAAAACTGAAATAAGTAGCTGTAATTCATTGTGAATAGCGAAACCATTTAGTTTTATTATGGACCAATATTGATTCTGCTTGTTTATTTCTATAATTCGTTTTTACTGATAATCCATTATCTTCATTGATCAATTTTCAACAATACTGAAAAGTTGTTGTTTGTATAATTTAACTTTCCAGTAGTTAGATAATAACAGTCGACTTACAATATATCGTTCAAGAATTCTTTGAACAAAAGAAAATCTGTATAAAGAGAACTTTGATTTGAACATCTTCAACAACTGTACAATGCTATATATGCAAGCAAATAAAGTCAATATTCAACTTTCTTTTGATAACTTTCCAATGATTATTTATATAATGGATTTTTTTACAAAATACTTCTCATATTTTTGACCGACTAATTTTAATGGTAAGTTTCATAAAAATTAGTAACAATTTAAAAATAAATTTCGAAGCGATAATTTCTTTCATTAACTTGCATATGCTCAAAAGTAAACTAACAACATTCAGGTATCTAAAATATTTTTTAAATTACAATAAGCACAGATTAAATTCATCGATATTGAATAGCTACTACGTTAAAATGGAAGCAATAAACCAACGAATGTATTTTGCAATATCACTTGAATGTCTGAAATGAAGACTAAAGAACTATATTTTAGCATAATAAACCTTACATATCGAATATTAATTGACTTTCACAAACTCTATTGACACTCTTGCATATAGTTGTTGTTATGTTAAGTGACGAGAAAGAAAAACAAAAAATATGATTAACGAATTCCAAGAAAACAGTGAGGTAAACAATATGAAATGGTGAAATCTATCATCATGACATCGCTGTTTTACGAAAGTCGTAAATCGGCGAAAATAGTAGGAAATACAATGAACGTTTCTTAGAGAAATACGATAAAACTTGAGACAGTCATACAGTGTTTTATAGTCGTGTCAATATATTTGAAATGCCTCGTTTTCAACAGTTGATATAATCGTGGGTGTGAAAGTGCATGCATAGAAGACCGACATGCACATTCTAAAGTATATTTTTATTTGAATAAAAAAAAATAAATTAATCAGAATTTGTTTAGATATTAAAACATGTTCGATATTTTCCAATGACTGCTCGATTCCTTGTTAATAAAATTAGTTCAGATCCCCTGATAAGAGAGCGGATCAGGTTTATAGATATTTCTTTACTGAAGCAAAACACTCTTTACGATTACCATGTATGTGGATTTCCAATACCGTTATTTAATGCGTCATAAGGAAACTACGACTTAGAGCAGCTTTTAAAAGCCGAGGAAGTCAGACCATTTATTCAGTTTTTAGTAAAACGCTACTTACCACTTCTTGAAAGCATTGCAATTAATACCAGTATTCAAAAGCTGAATAAATAGTCTTACTCTCGTGTTCTGTGAAAACCGGTCATAACCGCAGTTTGATATGCTGTGGTTCAACACGATTTTTTGCGAATTTTTTTCTATGAATGGATAAGGCGTAAGCATCATGTGAATTAGGCACTATTAGATTCAGCATTTCTTGAGTTTAAACAAATGAAAAATACATACAATGTGCTTATTATTTTGTAGCGATGCCTTGCTCGTGGATCAGTTTCAAGGTAAACATTTCATTGTCGTAAAGTATAAAGATATAAAAAGATAATGGTTGCATTTATTGGTTGTTTAGTTCTATTCTCGTTACTGTCAAAATTCTACCCAATACCAATTATTAAGAGTGGTTTGTATATTGAACTCACGAGGAAACGTTCCAAAGTGTCAAATCGCTTTTGACTTGAGTTTTTGCGCAAAAGATAGACTTCGATGAGTTATTATACACTCTAGAATAGTTCAGTTTTCCAGGCCTCCTGAACAGAGATAGACACGTATTACTAAAAGCAGTTTTATTCTAGCACTATAATTATATATTTGATATTTTGACTACATACGTATATATGTCACCGGGCGCTAAGGAGCTAATTATTATGAAAAGAAAGTTTTTATTATAGCTATGATAATGTTGAAGCAGCCAAGAATTTTCATGATCATGTACAGAATACAAATGTTTCACAACAAAGCAACATTCGACATTATTTTTATTTGATTTTATATTTTGGCCATATTTCTAGGTGGATTGATATTGAATATATGTATTTGAAGGGTACAACATAAGCTATCATCATAAAGAAAATACTACAACAGTAAAAGTGTCTAGAAAGAGTTTAAAGAATTTGGTGTTTTGCCTTTGGTTTGCCGCTTTTGCATGCAGACAAAAGCAAAGACTCTAAGATTTTATGTATACATATGAATCTCCATTAGATCTATTATCTACAAAAATTTTACTCTTTCTTATGCAGTCAAATCATTGTTATTTTTGAAATAGTAACCACTACTGATCTACAACAAGCTGAAATTGCATAACGGTCAGTATTTCGAGAATAACTCTGCTTTGATTAAATCGAAATAAACGGCATTTTTGCCAGTGGTAGATTCAATTGAGACTCATGGATACGGAAAATCTTAGGATATTTGCTTTTGTCTTCATAGAGATACGGCTCATCAACAACAAAAAAATGAAGTTCCATGACGTTCGTCTACGTCGAAAAAAAAAATATCTGTAATAAATTTTTTTCCATATTTTTACCAATATACTGTTTTCTTTGAGTTAGTACAAAATTAGCTAATATTTCTCTTGGATGATAACTGATGTGCTATTCTTCAAGATACATATATTTAATATCTGTTCGCCTTGAAATGCAGCCAAGAAACAAAAAAATAACAATGAACTCGAAATTTATAAAACACCATTGATTATCATTTGGTCGAAACCCATAGTTAATATCTTCGGAAAAGTAAATTGAGAAAAGTTTTTATAAAAAAGTAATTTATACTTTAATGATCAATCAAACTTCTATGATTATTATGTTAACTACACTACTGTCAGTCCAATAAAACAGCAACTATGAGAAACTTTTCGTAACTCTATAACTAAGAATAAAATTATTAACAAATTATAAATGAATTTTTTCAACGTGGAAGTTGTCAAAAAGAAAAGTCGTGTAGTCTCGCTTTTGAAATTGAGACCGAAATGAAGCTACTCATGTTCTATTGAAACATTGAACAAAAAAAAAGTTTTTTCGTTGTTTAGAAAAATAAAATATCGTTTTTGTAAGAAGTATGTCAACAAAGATCTGTCTCTATTTATAAGTTTTTTCTGACTGATCACTTAGCAATTGATGTAATCAATTCTCGCAACATATCATTGATGTAACACATAAATATTGAGGAGATGATTGTGTCAATGTTTTCCGAGAATTCTTATATGAAATTTTTCTGTAGTATAATTATTTCGAAACGGATTTGTTTAGATATAATACAAACATTAATATGAATTCGTATCAGGCATGTGCCAACTTCAATATTTCGTCCGACATTTCAGGGTTTGGAAACTATCCAACTAATACAGACTGTGTCAAGTGTTTCGGTAACTGCCTAAGAATTTCTTGAGGTCTGTCAGTATATACTTAATCTATATATTCTTTTGACTTCTTTCTCATATAAGCCAGTGCCATCTACTGAATAATATAATTGTTTTTCTTTCGAAAGACAAACATCTATCTCTTATAGCCTTTCTTTAATACGATAAATAGAATACAAATTTACAATACAATCATCACATTATCTTCTTTCACTTGTAGAATATTTCTATTATTCTTCTACGTTCTTTTTTGCTTTCTAGCCAGCATTCTGATTTCTTTTATTAACGATAATAATAACTAGATACTACCCATCCTTAATTTACTCTATATATTAGTCATGACTGATCAAGACCAACAATTAAGTGAGACAACGGTGTCTTCTGAAAATACTACGATTGTATCTGACAATAAAGATCAATCATCTGAAAATACTGAAAAACTTAAGGAAAATGAAACAACTACTTCTGAACAAAGTTCAACACATCGAATAACAATGCCACAAGATATTCGATATACAACTGAAGAAAATGATCGTGAAAAATTAATGAAAAAATATAATAACTATCAAATATCGGATACGAATGCTTGTAATATACGATTTTTAACTGATAATCGACAAAAAAAAAGTTTATTCGGCCGACATGATGGTAAAAATTAACAAATAATAAAAAACATGAATATTTATGAAATTAGTTTTTTTTTTCCGTAGAATATTCAGGTTTACATTCACTTGCTAAAACGTTCAATGTCAACATATTTGTAAGTATTTTATGTCAAGATCTATTTATCATGAATTCGTATATTTCTTAGCCTGGTTATCAGCAAACAACAAAACATTCATATAAAATCTTTGGTACAGAAAGTAGTGTACGCAAATGTCTTATTGAAATCATGAATCGAATGTTTAAACGATCAAATCGAACAACACAACGTGATCATAATGAAAATCATAATCAACAAGCAACATCTAATATTGAAAAGCTTCAAGAAACAGAAGTTTTATTAGGTAAATGTTCACGATTGAAAATCTTCAATCGATATTTTAACCATGTTTGTTTTTTTGTTTTTAGACAAAGAAGTTAATGAGAAATCTTCTGTTTCAACATCATTATTAGTAACTGAAACTAATCCGGATTCATCCGCTATTGAAGAACAAAATTCAGTTATACCAACAATATCGAATATTGAACAAACTCAAGAAACAGAAGTTTCAAGTGGTAAATTTCATTTATAAAAAGATTTTTAAAGAAACTAAAAAATATTGTTTTCAGAGAACGACAAAACTGATGAAAAATCTTCTCTACATTTACCATCAATCAATGTTGATTCATCTATAACTGAAGAAACGAAATCTATTGATCCTATTTCATCAAGTACAAATGAAGAAAAAAATGATAATATCGAACAAGAACAAATCAAATTTATACCACTTGAACGCAAACCTCAATATACATTTGTCATGCTTATTTCAAGTCAAGGACAAGAAGTACTTAAAAGTTAATATTGAATTATTTAATCTTTTGTTTTTCAATTGTTAACAACTTTGTTTTTGTTCTTATAGAAAATTGGAGTTTTTTTGCGGGATCATTACAACAACGTTTGAATATCGTCGTTATGAATGTAAGATACATTGAAACTGATGAAAGTTATAAATGCAATGATAATTAAGAAATCAATTACTCCATCATTGATGTAAACAGAATGCATTGTCAATTAGATCTATTTCATTATTTTAAAATTCGTACTGAGAGTTGATAATGAAAGTATCAAGAAAAAAATCGTTTGAATGCTAATTCTTCTTTTGATAGTTTTCAATGTTTACAAAGGTAGTGCAAGGTCAATTTTATTAAGAGAATCTATAAGATTTTGAATAGCTCTATTTTGTTTTCTTCTCTAATAGTGCACATTCCAGTAGTAAAGCTTTTGTTGCTTCAATTTAATTTTTTATTAAAGACAGAGTACATGGAAGTTTGAATATTGCATTGTTTAACTTTGCATGACGAACTATAAACTATTGTAATACTTTTTAATGAAAAATAAAAAAAGATTTACTCAAAACAGTTGAGCAAGAATCCAAAATTTGTTTGTTATTACGTTTTGTTCGCTGGTTATTGAATTCTCGCGTGTGAAACAAGAATAATTATTCTTTTCTTGAAAAGAACTTTAAACCTAACAATCAATTGCAAAGATAGAGATGCTCTCTTTCAAATTATTTAATCACTTAATATTCGCAGTTAGTTGATTTCCTCTTTGATTACGAAGTAATAGATATGCATGTTTTTTTTTCTGTCAGACATTTCAACTTTAATGTTAAACACGTAAGTTGTAAATTTTGTTAAGAAAAAGAAAGGCAAAGTACAAATGCTGCCGTTTATTGGTAACAAATAAGAAAGATTAGCCATTATGTTTCATTCATTGAATGTTAATTAATCAGACTTCAATTTTTTTCATCAAAAACATTAATTATCATTCAGTCAGTCCTAGAGGAATAGGAGCTAGTTTAAGTAGTAATCTTTAAAGATCGTTTATTATAATAGAAGAAAGTTCAAAATAATCGCATATCAAATATATATAGCGGAAAGTGTATTTAGTAGGAGAACAATAAACAAAATCATGAGACTATGGATCAATCCTCTTACATGAATTACAGAACTGTATTACCGATTACTTGTCCAAGTTTTTTTAGACGGGGAAATTGCTAATTCTTGTTGTACTGGTGCATCACCCATAGATATTCATAGGATATAGTAGTCAAAGACTCTTGTACTATTTTTGACTAATGAATAGTTTATACTATATCGAGTTTGCTTAAAACAGATTTTTACCGGCATCATTATCGGCGTTTTCTTTTATTTATAGCCAGTTAAGTTACCTAAATTTGGTGATAAACAGATTCAAAGTGAACTTTCAATAACCGGTGAATTGATTGAAAATTTAACTGATGCTTGTCTACAAATTACTGCTTTTATTAATGATGTTCTCGGTGTACCAATTCAATCATATAAACGTACGAAAAAAATTTTTTTCTTCAAATTTAAAACTAAAAACTATATCATAGACTTTATTTTAGATGATGATGAATCAGCTCGCAATGAAAATAATCATAATCAACGACAAAAACATGATAATCATACTTATCGTTCATCATCTTCTCCTTATCAAGGACAATCATCATTTAATAATTATCATGGACGAACATTTTTCAATCGTAATCGTAATGATATTTTGGAACAAGTTATTCTTATACGACATGATTGTGTTTCACGTATTGTTGGTAAGTTATGTTATTCATAGAATTTTTTTTTTCTTCTAATAATTATTATTTCATATATTAGGTATACGAGCTTCTAATTTAAAACGTATTCAAACAAAATCTCATTTACGTGATATGATTGTTGGTCGACAAGCAAATGAAAATGGTTATGTTGAATGTACATTATCAGCTTATCAATCACGAAATATTAAGTTTGCTATTGATACAATACGTAGTTTCTTACGAAATGAAGATGATAGTGCGGTACTTGTAATCGAATCTAAACATGGTGATGCTTCATTACAAGATTCACCTCATTTACATGAATTAGTTCCTCCTAATATTGAACATTCTTCAACAACATCATCTGAATTATGTCAATCAAATAAAGAAATAGGTATTAATACTTTTTAGAAACAAGAAAAGAATCAGTTTTTATTTTTTTTGAAACACTATTTAAAAAAAGTAGTATTGAAGTATAGAAGTAAAATTTGGGCCTCCTACTTCATGCAGACAGTGACAAAAGTTGTTAAATATACAATCCAATACCATAGCGAATTACATAAATTTTGGCTCGGACTTTCAGTTCAAGCTGAAATTCTTATAATTGAATTCTCTAAAAGTCCCAAATCATATGAAAAGCTGGCACCACTCTGTAGTTCTTAGAGGCATGCATTTTCAATAAAATCTAGTGCTGAACAGTTCGCCTGGGTTCTATTAGAGATGATGTGATCTTTTAGGATAATTATCACTTGTATGCAATAAATGCTAACGTAAAAATCTGAGTGCTAAATATGACTACTAAGTGATGTTCTTCTAATCCATTTTTAGCTAATCAATGAATCTTTATAAATGTTGCCAATTTTTCGACATTATCTTGCTGAATAGAATTCTATCAAGTATAGTTTGATTTAAATGTTTGCTGCTAATAAGCAGTTTTTACTAAGAATGAATACTGCAAAGTACTAAACAGTGTACTAAGTATTCATAGAAATCAGGCTTTTTGATGAGGATTAATGGAAGAAATTCGAATCCAGTCTGAAAATTTCTTAAGCCAAAATTCTGACTTCTCACCATATATCAGTAACATTGTGCTATAATATATGAATTACTTTCCTAGTGCATTTCTGGAGAATCAAATGATGAAGAAATATATGCTAAAATAGGCAGAATAAAACAATCAGGATGTGAATAGCAATAATAGTTACATAGTTTTGTACATTTTTATTTCGTAAGGATTGCACTAAAAACTTTCTGTTATTTTTCAAGGTTTTATGACAAAATCTTTAAATCTTGGCAATAATAATCCTTATCCTCAACCATTATATAATTTTCAAAATACACCATCGTTTGATTTTACTCATCAAGCAACATCAGCATCGCGTAAAACAGATAAACGTCGAGGAGAATTACATGATCATAATAAAACACCAAATGAATCTCAAAATCAACAATATGATTCTTTATCATCATATTATTCGTCAAATTCACCAAGACATAAATCAAAACGATCATGTCCAGAAACAAAAGAAATTCATTGTACAACTGATGATGGATTTTGGATTCAAAAACAATATTATTATGCATTAGATGATACATCAAAACAATTATTTGATTCATTAATTGATAAATTGGATAAAATTCGTATTGCTACAGAAGAAAATGCTGCAAGAAAACAACAACGTCTTGTTGGAAGAAATAGATCAAATAAAACGAGAATTCATTCATCATCTATTTCCTATTTAAATGATGATAATAATAATCATAATGAGAAAGATTTAACGATAAAATCAACACAAAGTGAAAATAATATTAAGGTTAGTTTATTTATTAAAGAAAATTTTTCATTAGATATTATTCTAGGTTGATCAATCAACTGATGTAAATGAAGAAAAAGAAAATAACCAAGAATCAACAACAGTCATCATTAATCAAGATTAAATCTCATCAATTGTCAGATATAGACTGAATCTATTTTTTTTTCTTTAGCTCTAGATTTCTAAAATCATTTTGTTGTGTATTTGTTCTATACCTCTTCTCTTATGATCATATTAGTATAAAAAGAATTTTTGAATGAGACAAACCGGTGAACAGATATTAATATAGAATGATTATTTTCAGGAAAGAAGAATTTCTTTTTTTTTTATTCTAATCTCTCTTCTTTGAACTGTTAAACGAGACGCGTGATTGTATGTTCTCTTCTTTTTTTTTCTTGTCTTCAACATGTTAATGTATATGAATTTTTTTTTTGGTAAAAGAAGAGATCATTTGATGAAAACTTATATGATTAAGAAGAGTAGATCGTTATGATATTGCGTATATAGAAAATCAAGACGAAGATTTTGTAAAAGTCTAATGATCTTTCGCAGTATGTAATGGGCAGAGAATTTGAAAGCATCTGCAGTAATGAATATATAGTATAATTGAAATTGATCGGAGAGATTTTCACAGTTTAGAATATGTACAGTCAATGTAATAAGATAAACTAACATTTTTTAACAATATAAAAGTAAAATGTCAATCTGATGATGAAATGTAGTTGTCATTGTAATTTGGATTATAATGGTCAAATAGTATTTTTCATGTTTGTGTTATCAATTGATGAACAAGGCCAAAACGATTGTAATTGCAAAAATTCAGATTAAATGATTTAAACTTAGTCAAGTTCAGATTGAAGAGATTGACATTCATTCTATATCAGAAATGAAAATTTATGTTTCTTGTATTTGGATTTGTTTTTCTACAAAAATTACGATCAAGAAAGAAAAAAAAATTGTGATTATCAAGATGTTTTTGGTATTCAATATAGAAGAATATTAAATTGAGTAATTAACAGATAACAAATAACTAAAGAATTTCTATTTGTGGTTGTATATGTCATACTATGATATTACGTCTTTTTGTTAAAACATGACTAATGGCAAATCTTACAATAAAATTATTTTCACATAAATCAAGACTAAACAAGTAACGTTTATTGAGACTTGCTTCATTTGGCTCCAGACTGACGAGACGAAGACATGCATGTAGGTACATCTAGATATAAACATGTATTAAGTACTTGCTAAATATGAAAGATCACTTGAAATCTAAGAACGATTTGTTTCATAAAGCTAGTTTTGTTCGTGATATAAAATTTGATTTTTATGTTGAAAAAGAGAATAAAAACGATTTTGAATATTCTACAATTGACTAAAAATGTTCAGTTTATATGTACAATCTTATTGAATTTCTTTAATCGTTGTACTCGTGTGACTAAATTTTCATTTTAGTTTTCAAAACTTTATTTTAATTTCAAATGATAATTCATCCTTCATATTATTCTAGGTCTTGTTCATGTTTGGCATAAAACATTTGTTATATATGATTATCAAAATAACATTGAAATCAATACAATTACTTACAATTAGTTATATGTGCATTATTTCACATACAAAAGTAAATTGACGTCATATAATTTAAATAATGTGAATTTACTGGATTATAATTTCATGTTCAGACTCACGCTGTAGCTCTTAATGATTATTATATAATATCCTCACTTTCACAGCATTGAACGATCAGTAGGACCACTTCATAGTTTGATAACAACGATTGCCATTTCTAACAGCAGCCAAGGTCGTAAAAAAACTCTCGTAAATCGTCGCATATTGATGTATTAAATGTCTAAACATTACAATTGTATCTCTTGGTATAATATACGGATTTCCTTCTCTTCATCTTGGGATATTGCTCCTTAGTTAATTCTAATCCTTGTGCATATATGCTCTTTTTTGTTATTATACGTCTTAGTTTGTGTCATAGTAACCATATGGTCACTACGTTATAGACAGAAAGAGGTTTATTTGCGTTTCTAGACCCGATTTTTTAAGTTGAGAGAACATAACTTTATTATGCTTATCAAACTAAATTTGGCCAATATTTGCATTTGTTCTGTGTCATTTTCATCGTCCTTGTTATGGTCGTCGAACAAAGTTTACTTCAATGGTTTCCTAGTAAAACATTGTGTCGGATGAATAAAACCAATACACATAGTTTCTATGTATTTTCATGCATTTGTTAGTCTTGGTTTCAGTAGATAAACAAGGTTTTGTTATTTTTTCAACTGCTTGACAACAAACGGCGTGTTGTTCTCTTAATGAAAAAAAAATGTAAGATTAAAATTACATTTGAAATATAACTGAGATTTTTATTATACCACAAAAAAAGGAAGCTATTCCAGCAACTACACAAAAAAGTGTCATAGATTTCAGTAATTTAAAATATGAATTTAAATTAACTAATGAAGGGAATCAAATGATAGATAAGTCAAAATGAGATTCTCGTATTTTATTCTTCATAACATTGTAAGCCATCAATCATCTTTCAATATATCATAGCATTAGTATCCTAGAACATAAAACAATTCTTCAGTATCAGTTTACATGTATGTGTTAGGGAAAATAAAACAGAATTCCTAAAACGTTTAAAACTAGAATAAAGAAGTGCTTGTATATGTGAATATTAAGTTATGTTCAATTTTAATTGAAGTCTAATTAAATCTAAGAAGGTATGTAGAGCTCACAAGTATATTTGTTTGAGATCTAGTTTGTCTTATCAAGCTTCAACCAAAAACAAAAGAAAGAAGGATGAAGCTTTTCTTTTTGGAGTAACATTTTTTAACTATATATATTTTTCTTCAAATTCCACGTGGTTCGTAGATGACATGTAAATTATAAGTATATTATGTTGTTACGCTTTGTTCTATCATATTTAGGACTTTCGATAGTTTTTAGAAATGGTAAGGGACTAAAATTTTGACAGACGGTCAGAGGGAGTTTGTCTAGCAGAAAGTAACTGAGGAAAACTAGCTTGTAAAGTTTGGTAGGGTCTTCAGATAACTGCTTGAAATTTTTGCCAATGCGGCATAAAAAGTAGAAAGAACTAGTCCACGGTCTCCCGTCTTGCATCGAGACCTATGGTTATGTTCCAATAAAAGTATGAAGGATATTTTAACTCATGTATTCCTTATGGTAAAATAATAACTGTCTTTTCTTGGAACTCAATACTCTGAAACGTTTAAAAGGTTAATTCACTTGTTCATCAAAATACTTTCAAAAATTATTTTATAATGTAGATGTGAAAGTAGTCATTCATGCATGCATGACAATGTGAATAAGTGAAAATGAATAATCTGTATAATTCAAAGAAACAATCATCTGCTGCATTTTTTCAAAGAACACGAAAAAGAGAATTTATTTTTAAATAAAAACAAATCATTTTCTAGCATTGTGCCTAATTAAAAACGAATTCTGTCTAAGTTCAAGTTTGTGTTGAATATAAATGCGTTCATTGAGCATATGACTACTCCGATTTTCCATAAGATAGTTCTGTTTTTTTCTTAGCTAAACTAATCAAATGAAGAATTGTATGCCATAATGTATATAGATGCTGACAGAAGATGTTTTACTTATTCATGAACAGTTTTAGTGATTGAAATCACTCTCTAGAACAACATAATTTTTATGACTGTGCTAAGGAGTATAAGCATCTGAGATATCAAGCTTCTCTTTGGCTCATTAATCCTTTATTCAATAGAGTATATTGAGATAAGGAAAAGTTCCAAAAAGTTTTAGTGCATGGTTTACTAGTGAAGAGTTATGATGGTTTTAATGAAAATTTTTACTGAGAGCTAGACATTCTCAAAATACCAAAATGAAGAGTTTTGACTGGAAAGTTTGCCTATGGATGAGTTTCATATTCATTAGATAGTCTTGAAAGCTTCAACGAAAATGGAAATATTTTTCTCGAAGTATTTAATTTCCATAGAAAACAGCCATTTATCATAGGAGAACATAATAATCAACTCTACTTAGAAATTAATTATCTCGAGAAAAACATGTTCGTTTTCATTAAAACTTTCAGGGTTATCATTTAATGATTATTAAATCTATCCATAGACGACATTTCAGGTCAAAACTCTTAGTAAAATTTTCAACAAAACGGTCGTAAATTTTTGCCTGTATGCCACAGATTTGAATCTGTTAAGTTTTTTTCTTAATCCAATACACTCTATTGAATGAGATATAAGTGAATCAAAACAGAACTGGATATCTCGGGTACTTCCCTTATAAGTCAAATCAAGCAATTATATAGTGATCAAATATAATCTCAGAAGACATCTTAGAATGTTTGAAACTGTGCAGCTTTAAAAATAGATCAATCTTAATTTATGTAAATCATTCTATGGCGATGATTAATTTATTGGAGCATGAAAAAAAAATTCTTTTCACATATTGGCAAGAAATAGTTAATTGATTTTCCATTTTTCCATTAATATTTGTCAAAAAAAGAAGAAACAAACATTTAAATGATTATTGAACTGCAAGTCTTTTATTTCAGTTATACTAATTAATTAAATTACGATTTTCTCGATTCCACTTTTGATAATATAGTTCGTTTCAATTTTCTAAAGTCAACAGTAAACATTTCCTTATAAGCATAAAGAACTGTCAGTAAAGTGATGAGTCTTATTTTTAAAGTTTCTTAAAATACGAAATAATGTACGATGCAAAAGTCATGGTACAAATGTCTATTCATGTTTCATTTTGATAAGAGGGTGCTGAATGAAAACATTTTTTTTACTAAAAATAGAGACTTTTCCTCTGACGAAATATATATAACTTATTTTTATAAAACATTTATAAACGATACGATGCAACAGAAAAGAGAAGCACCCTTACAAAGAATCTGCACTTTTCCATAAAAGAACCGAATAAAATATTGATCCTTATGTCCCTTCGATAAACAAATTCTGGAAAGACAATTTTTTTTCAGTTGATACGAAATTATCTCCTCTTTCGAACGTTATATGATTCATATTTGCCACTCATTGATAAATGAAGCGAGCTGAGAAACAGAAGAAGAATTCATGCAATAAATTTGTAACGTGTATATGAGCTTATCAAAAACATCTTGTAGATGATAGTAAATTATAATAAACTGTCGTTTTGCAAAATGTTTTTATCAATTTCATACAAGTCAAAGTAAGCATCATTTTACAAGTTCTTTTTAATGGACCTACAGAAATCAAATAGATTACTGTCTAGCAAGATGTTTTTGATCATTTCATATAAAATTTACAAATTTATTGTGCGAGTAGTTCTCTTTTTTTTCTTCTGTCATTTCATTTATGAATGTATGGCAACTATAAACCATATACTGTTTCAAAGAGAAGAAAATTTTCTACCGACTGAAAAGTGCGGATGCTTTTTAAAGATGCTTCTCTTTTCTGTTGAGATTCTTTCGTCTGTAAATATGTTATATACGATTCGAAAGAGGAGGAAAAGCTCTATCTTTTGATAAAATAGGTTTTCTTCCAGCACCTTTCAAGCGAACAGAAATAGTGATCGACATTTGTGCCATTATTTTTGTATTGTACGTTTTGTCAATATTCTTCGTCTCTTAAGTCAACTAAATCATAGTTATGAATGTAATAATAGAGAACACGCAATTCTATTCTTCAGTTCTTTCTTTTTTTTCTCATCAACATTTGAAACCCTTATTGGTTTTTGGTTCTTTCAACGTGTTCTTTTTTCGCCCAATGAAATAACAAAAAGCTGCCTGTCGTTAGTCAATGAGAGAAAAAGAATAATGTTGTATTTGTTTAAATATGCAGCGACTCCGAACTTTGTTGTCATTTCATAGAAACACATTCAACATAACTGCACTAATTATAAATTCATTTTTATAATATAAACGAAGACCAAAACAGTAACAATTTTTCGTTGAAGAATAAACTTGAACGTAAAGACAAAGATATGGACAACATTGTTCAAGTATTTCAGAATTTTGTGGATAATATGTCTTTGGAAACAAATGAGTTCATGACGGATTCTGGTGTAGTATTCCAGCCATTGTTAAACAAATTTCAACAAGTGCGTGAGAATGATGATAATCATCAAGATCTTATTCATCAAACAATACCATTATGTAATGAATTGATCGACACTATCGAAAAAGTCTCTTTTACTCATATGAATGATTTTCAAGATTGTCTTGAATTACTGCGCCATATTGGATCTATTTTTCAAATACTTATATTCATGGAAGATGAAATACTTCTCACACGTGAGATATTCTTTGCATCACTCGATCTCCTTTCTAAATCACAAATTCGTTCGTATTTGAATGATGAAAAAGAAACAAAAATACCACATAAAGAAGCTTATAAGTGTATAACCAATCTGTTTTTAAGTTTATTTAGTTTCAAGATTTTGCTTATTCCGTTTGTAAATGCCGATAGTACTACACGCAAATACACTGATACATTCAGTGTAATGTATAAAAGAGTGGAACGCGATCTACAGTTTAGAATGGACACTGAACAGGAAACAGTTCTTGATTATCAAACCATAGATTGTATTTTATCATTCTTTTGGAATCTGTCTGATCGGATAGTTATTGTTCCATGGCTTCTTGGTATTGGTTTGGTCAAAACTATGCTAGAATGTTTGCAAAAAATACCAATATCTTCAGAAACGGCTCGACAAATCATCAGCATTATTCATAATATATCTCGACATGACGAAGGTACTGATGAACTCAATAAATTCGATGGTCTTGTGATTCTTAAGAATATTCAAAGCAACAATAGCGAAGCATTGGACAATTTAAATAGTCTTCTCGTATCAATGGCGATTGCTCTACTCTCTACACCTAAACAAATTCGCTCAGACAATAAACGAATGAACAGAATTCTTAACCAGCTATTGCAAATCACTATACAAGCAGCTGAGGTGAGTTCTACAACAAAAACTTGTTGATACTGGGAAACTTTCCATCTTTTTAGATTCAGGCCCGATCGGGTCCAAGTTCCCAGAAATTCAGACACACAGTTCCATGAATGCTATAATTATGTCTTAGCTCCTTTTAGTCAAATATATCCTTTGCCGAAACTTAATGAATCTAGAATTATCCAACGTTTATAAACTACGGATATCATCTAGACCACAAAAAAAATCATTATGTTAGTCCCAAGAAGTTCTCAGATGACACTAAAGTACTAATCTACTAGAGTAATAGAATGTCATGTAGAGATTATTGTAATATAATTAACTGCTATATGAAACTGATAGTTACTTCTAATTTTAGAACGTGTCAAGATAATATCCATGACTATCGTTAACAAAAGTTAATAGTCTATTTTATTTAGGCAGAAAATCATCGAGGTGAATATGCCTTTCATGTATCTGAACCGTTAGCTGTGCTTACAAAATTGTTTGTTGATGATCACTCCCTCGAATATGTTCTTAGCCACGCAGAAACTGAGCCTCAACTCGATGTAACATCAACAATTAACTTATTTGTCGATTTGTTCATGAAATTTCGAGGTGCATTCGTCCAGAAAAATCAGTTGGAACAATTTACATGTACAGCTCTATTGAATATTTTATGGAGTATTTCATTTCAAGATCGATATAAAACAAAGCTCGCACAAAATAAAAATTTCTTGAAGACTATTCATAGTTTAGCTATGGATAATGGTGAAGAAACAATCGATGAATATGTGCCGCGTTCAATGGAGAGTATGCCAAAAGCTGCTAACGGTATTCTCTACAATCTGAAAGAAATATCCGATGGTAAAAAGACTGAAATCTCAGATTCTCAATTACTCTCTTATACTAGCGATAAAAAACCAATGATCATGATCAGCTATGCTCATGGTAACAATCTGTTTTGTGATAGAATTCTTATCGAGCTTGAGAAAAAAAGAAGTCTGTTTGAAATTTGGATTGATCGAGATCACTGTACGTCAAATGAAGATTTATGGGAAAAAATTGCTCTTGGAATAAAACAATCAAATCTAGTTCTCTGTCTTCTTTCACAAGAATATTACGATAGTAAGTCATGTCGTAAAGAAGCTACTTTTGCAATCAAGCGCCAAAAGTCAATCATTCCTGTCTATCTCGGTGAACCAGGTGATTGTGATTGGCTGGGTACGTTGTTTTATTTTGTTTGTTCCTTATTTTCATACTCTCACTATAATAAAAGTTTAAAATAAGTTCTGAATATGTATTTTATAGAAAAACAAAACGAAAACAAGAGTAAACTAGAACTATATTCTTTGATTCTGCTGCTGATTAGTCATATAGGTTTGAAACATACAAATTACAAAGAAACATTATTTTAGTTGACTTTAAAAATATATGATAAATATCAATGTTCACTTGATATCAAAATCAGGCTACATAAAATCTGTCTAACAACAATTATTTGCAATAATATTTATGAGGCAATAACTTAATTCAATAGAGTTGACATACGAAAATAAAGAATTTTTATATATTTAGCTAAATCTTTTCATAATTTCTCAAATGTAGAGTTTATGAGAATGGGCTAGATTTTTGACAACCAATATCAGTAGCCACCTAGTTTTGAAAAGCAAAAGTTGTTATCTTATGTCACACTAGGTTTTATTTTTTTTATTTATGAAACATTGATCTTGCTTAGCTAGTAGCTCAGTGCAGACCCATAGATGAATAAATCACAAGAAAGTTTCGTACTGCCTTAGCTGATTAGATTATATCGATTAGAGTATTGGTTATAACTTCTTCAAACAAAAACTATTTCACGTATGAAGCATTGCAGAGTATAACAAGAAAAATATAAATGTCAGAATTCAGATACTTCCTAGATTGAGCTTCTGTATTAGGTTTCATTTTCACAGTGGATCCACTACTATATCCTGTAGACAATACCGTTAAGTGATAGCCAGATCGGTGATCAGCAAGTCGCTAGTACCGATTCCATCTATGGTTTGTGGATTTCCTTTCATTTTCTAATGCAGTTAATCAATGATTGTAAAATTTTGCAGACATTCACATTGCTGAACTGAAATATGTTCGTTTCAAAAACAATACGGAAAAACTTGACCATAGTAAAATTCAAGAACTTTTGAAGACAATTGAAGCTACTATAAAAACAACACAAACACAACCTCTACAACAACCAACAGAACAACATACGATACCGACACGATCTAAAAAACAAACTGATACAGTCACATCGACTAATTTCGATGTAAACAAACCACTTGAAAAGTGGACAGTTGATGATATTCATGCATGGTTTAGTAGTTACAAAGTTCCCGATAGTCTTTTGAAGCTATATGATTTTCAATCAGTTGCTGAGATGCACGAATATGCTGTGAAATTGCGTAAAGATTCGACAAAAGAATTTATTAAATACGAACAAAGATATGCTAAAAATTATGCAGAAGAAGAACTTGAAGAATATATATTTAATCGATTTAAAAATGCTATTTTCAATCTACCAAATAGTCAAAATGAAACAATGAAAACATCACCACCTAAATCGAGTACTTGTAGTATTTCATGAATCCAGCTGACACTCTACAACCTTGAAATATATAAAGCTAATCAGAGTGTTTTCAGCTTATATATAATAACCTGTTTTTCTCTTTTTTGTTTTCTAATAAATTCTAAGAAACAATATAACGTAAAAATCGAATAATAATCTTAAGTTGATGTAATTTCCTAAGTAAAAGTATTATAACATGATGAAGAAAATGAAATTATGTCAATTCAAGTTTGAAATTCTTTACGAAAAAACCAAATTTTTTAGATGACATTAATAGTTTATTAAATTAATACAATGTTTCTGTAAATATTTCAAGAGTTTGCTTACTACTAGACATCTAACTTTCTAATATCATTTTGATGGTCATCTAAAATTACACAGCATGATTTTAACAAATTTATCTAACTTATACTGACAGTCGATAGATAAAACAAAAACGTTTCAATTAATAGTCGTATACAAGGCACAATAAACACGCCCGACGATATAATACATAGGTTCAATGATAGTTTGTTCATAAAAAATCATTCTTTTCACATTGAAGAATCTTAGAGTAACAATAAATGTGCTTATATAGAAGAATTGGAATGTCGCTTTGTCGAGACCATTATGTCTTAATTACTTCTCGTGGTTAGATGTGTAAACCAATAAAGTGAGCGACGGCGGCTGAAATCAGCGCTCTCGGCAGTTTTTTTTTCATGCCATCTTTGTTGTCTCATTCTTTCATTTATTTATTTTTATTTTATTTTAAATCTATTCATTACTCGTATCTACAGTCCTGGAGTTCAATTGCCTCTTCAGGCCCGACATGATCATAGGATTAATGAGTGCTAGTGAGAATAATAAATTTTCGGATTTCATAGGTTTTTTTATTCTTACATGTATATACATGCCACCTACATTGATGAATCATCGTTGATCTGAATTGTATGGTTATTACATTCCCCCAATCAACATGAAAATGTGACATGTTACGCGAGCGCTTACATATTTTCTTCCTTGTTATCGCAAATTTTACGATTCCGTCTTTTATTATTTCAGTTTCATATGCACTAAAGTATTAACTTATCGTATTGAAACTTTGAATATTTTTTCGTACATATTCCAATGGTCGTTTGTCTTCGACTCGAGATCGATGACGCTTTTGAATCAGATTTAGAAACACTAAAATATATTGTTTACGAAGGTATTGTTTTTTTTTGAGTAATTTTATTTACTAACTATGATAAACCTTTTTTTTAAGCACCTTTCCACGAACCAACAGAATTCTTACCTCCAAATACGAATAATAAAGATTTATCTGCAGTAAAAGCCGCTAGTACTGGTCAAAGAGAACCACGTGAACTTTTTGTCGAAACTTATGTGTTTGACGGTGAATAGAAATATTGATAATTATCAATGATCGTTGCTATTTCTTTGATTTTATCCAATTTAGAATCATTACCTTTACCAAATCATCGTTCCCTATCATCAAACGTCATGAGTGATGCTATTGAAATGACTTATCTTGATTTATCGAAACGTCGCCAACAACAACAACAACAAGAAATGAATGTTTCAAATACAAGCGAACCTGATGCTATACCAAAATCAACAATAATCGATGAGTCCCAACAACAACAACAGCAACAACAACAATTAACAACACAATCAACTTTTTCTGATATTAATGATTTACCAACAACGAAAGATACAAC
Organism: Rotaria sp. Silwood1; assembly: GCA_905250075.1. Taxonomy (NCBI): domain Eukaryota; kingdom Metazoa; phylum Rotifera; class Eurotatoria; order Philodinida; family Philodinidae; genus Rotaria; species Rotaria sp. Silwood1. Next base: position 864,158 of record CAJNOP010000022.1, on the reverse strand, counting down.
TAAAACAAAAAAGAATCGAAAAGTATCAACAACTACCAATAATACAAATCGTAATATTTAAAACAAAAAATTTCTATAATTAATAATATCCTAAGATTTATTTTTATTAAAAGGTATAGAATTGTCTACTCATGTATCAACATCTCCTGATTTACAAATTCCATTTTATTGTGGTAATCATCTTGTTGATATTACTCGAGGCATTTTACATTTATATAAAGACAAGTAAATAAAATACTTGAATTAATTTATTAATAAATTATATATTTTTAGTAAAGCGTTAAATACAAATAATGAACCAAAACGTAGTGAAATGTTAGCTATGTTAGCTATTCCAGCTGATGTAGCTTGTCGAGAATTAATTACATTCATCTATCCTGCTTAGTATGATATATCATAATATAATTGATATTCTGAAGTCTTTTTATTTTTATTATATATTCTTAGTGATGGTATTGAATATTTACGTATTATTCGTGATCCAACACCAAATCAATATATGTGTTTAATTAAATTTAAATCTCAAGTATGAATTATTTTACAAGGATAGAAAAATTACTATGTGAGAGTAAAATAATCGTTTATTTTTTAATTTAATAACGGAAAATATAGTGATCAAAAGATATTAGCAGGGTTATCTTTGTCTTTCGACTTTAAATATTCGAAGACAGTGACAATTTTTTTTTCTACAGTGTTTTTAATTTTTAAATTATCTTGTTGTTTAATATGATTTTAATATTTGTATATTCCATTATTACTGTTGTTTTGGGTTTTTTTTAGAAAGAGGCTGATGAATTCTATGACTATTATAATAATCGTCAATTTAATTCAATTGAAAAAGGTGTTTGTCATTTAGCATTTGTTGCAAAAGTTGATATAACTAGTACAGCTAAAGTAATTATTGTTTTATTTTATTCATCTTAGATAACTTTTTATAAATATCTATTTAGGAAGGATCATGTCCTATTCCTGGTCTTACTGAATTACCACCATGTTATATTTGTCTAGAAAGAATGGTAATGTTTTGACGCTTATTTGTTTAGCTAAATATATATTTTTTTATTTTTAAGGATGAAAGTCTTGCTGGAGTATTGACTATTCTATGTAATCATTCTTTTCATGGTGATTGTCTTATTAAATGGGGTGATAGTTGGTAATGAAATTATTGATTGTTCTATTTAATTTATTTAAAAATTTATAGTTGTCCTGTTTGTCGTTATGTCCAAACACCAGAAATGATTGATGGTCAATCATGTTTTGAATGTGGTTCACAAGAAGTAAAAGAAATCTAAAATTAGCATTTTCATTATATCTTTTTTGTTTCTATATTCATTAGGATCTTTGGATTTGTTTAATTTGTGGACATGTAGGTTGTAGTCGATTTAAACAAGGTCATGCTTTTGGGTATGTATTCATGTTTTGGCTTTGATTTTTTGTGAACTACAATCTAAAAGGAGTGTAAAATCGAACCTATTGTGCCTGAATCCGAAAACTTTGGCTCTAACGGATTCTAGTCGTTTAAGAAGTGTGTACCATGCGTTAGTCATCGCATAAAAAAAAGTATCTAGTATCTTCCAGGCGACTATCAAATTTCGATTAGTAAATTTCATTGATATTATCAAAGTACGGTTTGGCTAAGTCACGATCTATGTCTAAAAACATTAGATCTGATAGATTCCAGTATGAAAGTATAAGAATAGAGAATTGGATAGGACAACACGAATAACTGGTGGTATTTTTTCTTATTTAATCAACAAGTGATCCTGCTATCATCATTAAACAGACGATGCACTAGGTATCTCTGTCGTTAGATGTTAATAAAGAAACGTCCATGAGCTAGAAGAAAAGATCATGCGAGATATAATTTCCTGTTCCAATCAGCTTGTCCATCCTTTCAGATAGAGCGTTTCAATGAAAATAACATTCAAAATGTTTTTGTATTGGTAAAATGTTCAGACTGCAAATCCAGAAATATTTTTGGGATCTGGTTCGAGTTGAACATTGCCATCACACAAAGTTCCCGAATGTTTTTTGAAGTTGAGAGAGGTTGAGAAGTCAGCAAAAATCATGTTAATTCATACTCTGGCAGGCATTGAACAAAAGATGCATCAATCGCCAATTCTTTGCGATATTTTGCCTGAGAAAACGTGTACTCGTACATATATATATCAGAAGTAGAGCTAAAAACGCAAAAGTTATTTTTCCGTCAGAATTTCCCACTAGAGTGTAAAAATTTTAGCGGAAAGTTTGATATTTTTGGGAAGAAAAAGTTCCCACCATCCCCACAGATGTATCAGACATCTTAACAATGACTCAATGTAGACCATGACAGTCATAGTAGTCGGATCGAAGTCTATTTCACAAATAGTATGAAACACGATTGAATTTAAGATAGCTTCCTGTTTTTTCGTTCATTCATATTATATATCAATAAATGCTTCTTGATATAAGGTCAGCAGATTTAGTTATTTTTACACTTTAAGTCCTCGGAGATTGTGTGACCACGCATTTTTTTTTTAAATTTAAAACCAAAAATTAAAATGTATATTAGACATTTTGAATCAACTCAGCATACATATACAATGGACTTAAAACGACAACATGTATGGGATTATGTCGGTGACAATTATGTTCATCGACTAATACAAAATAAAAGTGATGGAAAACTTGTTGAATTACGTGGTGAAGGTGTTAGTACCTATGAAATTGTAAGAATTTGTTTTTTCTTTTACTTTTGCTCATTTTTTTTATGATTAAATTTAGGACGATTATAATGAGAATACATCAAAAATTGATACAACTCAAGAAAAAATTGATTCAATTGAACTTGAAGTAAACAAAACAAATTCATAAATTAACTATAAAGAATTGTTTTCTTTGGTTTTAATTTAGTATACTTATTTGTTAACTAGTCAACTAGAATCCCAACGACGATTTTTTGAAGATAAATTACAATTTGTTGAAGATGCTACACATGAAAAAATCGAAGAACTTGAACAATCAAATAAATTATTAAAAGAACATGCACAACAATTACAAACAACACTTGATTTAATCACAAAAGAAAAACAACAACAAGAAAAACGTTCTTTAACTAAAATAACAAAACTTCAACATGATTTTGATGAAGAAAGATTAATGAATGAACAATTGAGACAAAATCAAAATTATTTTCAAGCTGAAATGCAAAAATTAAAAGAAGAATTTGATGATGCTATGAAAAATAAAAATGAAGTTAGATATTTGATTTGAAAAATAAAAAAACTTTCGACTAGTCCATTTTTGTTTTACTTTTTCATAGGAAATCAATGATCTTAAAGATCAATTACGTGATGTTATGTTTTATATTGATGGTCAACAAAAACTTAAAGAAATTAAAGATTTATCAGTTGATGAACTTGAAACGAGTCAAGTAACTGTAAATAGTCCAACAATTGCAAGTGCTAGTTCAACATCGACAACTAATTCCAGTAAATCAAGACGAAGAAAAAAATAACAAATGATCAATTTATTATTTCTTTCAAATCATAAATCAAATCTTTCCCAGATTGTACATGTTATTCTTTTTGTTTCATAAACTTTTTATTATATAAGAAATCTAGAAATATAAAATAAAAAACTAAGAAAACGAGCTTAATTATTGTGTTATCACTGAGAAAAAGATATCTTGTGCTGTACCCAGTAAGGGTGTGCAAGATCGCAACCGAAGTCTAAAATTTTACTAAGACTGAGACCAGGTTCTCAATTAGGGAAGTTCTTACTCTCAAGAAATATCCAACTTTCTGCCAATTTTTTACAGCTTCATGGTAACTGTGAACAGAAACTAAAATTTGAAACACCATTTGCCTTTCTCTGACGGACAGTGAAATAAAAATAAACAAACAATGTCGTTGCGAGGTGAATAGGATTGTAACAGGTCCCGGAGAACAGCTGGTCTGGTAGCAAGTCAAGTGTTGCGAAACGAAACAAGCCACAGTCAGTTTTGTCATTCTTCCTCTGCTTTCGGTCATCATCTCTAGCACTCCAAATATGAAAGTACTTTCTGCCAAAACCTTCGTTCCCCTTTCCTCCTAAAATTTATTGACAACCTTAACCGAAACTAAAAATTAGAATTGAATATTCTATGATTTGGAGCGAGTGATCTTATTAATCATATCAATCAGAAGATACTGCGAGCGAGATGACTCAATAAACTGCTAGTCGCCTATTAAATAAGTAAGAAAAAGCAAATATTGAAGAATTTATTGGCATATGATACGAATAAATACTGGATTAGTTTTATGTAGGTCGCAACCCAATTAGATTTACGAAGATCAAACTTTTTGGTCCCCGCACATTTCTAGTGCCTAGTAAATAACAATTCGATCGATATGAATTGACTATTATGATATTTTTATGTATTTCAAACTAAGCTCGTTCAACATATGATGAGTTTAATATCATAAATAGTATTATGGTTATATCTGGCAGGCATAAATTATGTTTATTATTAGACAGTACAGTGAACTACCTATTTTTCTAACTATGAGAATTTTAATCATGACAAAAAAAAACATTGGGAGACTTGTATCTTTGCATGAAACCCGAAAGAAGGTAAGGACAAAAACTAATGTTCCGATGGATCTTTGAAGTATCAAAATTTGTTTTATTTCTTGAAAAACAAAAGCTTCAAGTATTGAAAAATAAGAATTCATTTTTTCGAATGTCTTGTTTATTATATGTTGACTTCCAAAGTTTATTTTTTCAGATAATTAGAAATAGATTTGTCGTATAACATAGACTACATAGAAAGAGCATTATTTTCTAATTAAAGAATCGAACATTTCTTTGAAATACGAAATCATCTGATAGATTTTCATTGATGGCCAAGTCAAAGATGCCGAACTGAAACACTGCTTGTTTTGTTTCAAACTATGAGTCATAGGCTTGGGTTGAGCGAATCGAACACTACCAGTAAGTATTTTAAAATTTCTACAACGTATTGATACAAACAGGAGTATTTTTTTCTGGTAATATTTACCGATGATCTGCTGTAGTCGTGATTCTATAGTCTATAGAAACACAATATATTTTCTTTCTTTTCATATGGATAATAAACATCATTTTCATCCTTCTCATACATAATGAAAGTACTTTTTTTTTAAGCGGTTGTACATCGACTGGTCAATAAATATTTTAAGACGTGCATGAGTATTACAGTGTTTACATAAAAATCTTGTTCTAGGAAGAAACGCTTTGTTTATCAACGACATACATAACAGATTTTATATCAAACTAGATATTGTGAGTTTTCAAAAAAATTAAAAAAGATAGTTATTTTGAAAATTACTTAAGAATATGAAGAGCGATCAAGAAACAATTTTTTTCACTCTATAATCATATTCGAAACAAGACAAAACACATGATGATATCGTGATAAAAACTGTATCTTTATATATTTTCTAATTCTTGTGTGTTATTTCCAAAACGCCTATTATTCTTCTTTGTTGAAGTGAATACTAGATGTAATAGTAGAAAGAATGCATATAGTAAACTCATGTTTATTTCTATATGACTTTATGAACGCAGTTATTAATTAGTATGATGATCATTATCATTTTTTTACAACATAAAATACATATTCTCTACCTCTGATGGTCCAATCTTGCCGTTTAATACCACTTGAATTTCATAGAACTCTAGAAATCTCCAGTATCCAACAGAAAAAATCGTCATGATCTATATTGATTCACATTAATAAATCATATTTTCAATTCTTTTCTTTTACACTCAAAAGTTATTATACATTTCATTTGCAAGCAGAGTACTATCCCCAAGAAAACAATATGTACGCACCGTGTATAATATTATGTTATAGTGATAACATCATTGGACAAATTCTGTTGTGTATATTTTCTTAAAAAATTAATTAATCCATGGTTTAGACAAAAAAAAATGATCTCCAAATTTGAATGAATGAGTCACAGTCAACTCTTAAAGACTCCGTTCCATCCGACATTCCTGATTGAACTATTGATTCTATCATAAGAATTTAAGGAAAATTAAAAAAACATCAGACAAACAATTATTGTTTATCTACTAGTATTCCGAAAAGTTTTAAATTTTCTTCAATCTTTTTTTCTTGAATACATTAAAAATGAATATAATCGAAAAAGTCAGTTCTTTATTCAAGAATTGATATTGTTGTTCATTGACGGTTTTAAACAGAACGGCCGAGTCGTGGTGCTGCTCGTCTTCCATTAAGAGAAGAATCTAATTCAAGAGGATAATCGTATGTTGCATCATCATCACCAATGTAATATCGACCAGCATGATTTAAATGTGAAAGAATATTAGCTGAAGTATGTCGACCAAGACGTGGTGATGCACGACCAAGACGAGGTGAAGCACGACCAAGACGTGGTGCTGCTCGTTCAACAAGATCATCAGTAAATACGATAGCTGGATAAATACTATCGAGCATTTGATGTTCAGTTAATTGTTCAATATCAGTTGGTTTTGAATTAATACAAGAGCAACAAACTAATAGAAAAAGATATTTCTCAAAAAAATCAAAATCAATTATATTCATATATATATATACCAAAGAGAATAGTTGCAAGAACTAAAATCCAGTTTAATTTTACAATATTTGAAGATATTTTTTGACTAATACCTAGAAGAAAAAAAAAAACTTTTTCATATTATATATACTAGAACAAAAAAGAACAATTTTATCTATTACCTGTTGATAGTTTCATGCTGATAAATAGAAGGAAAATACAATTGTGTCTGAAGTTAGTGATGAAATGCAAACAGTTCCTTTCTTTTTCTTTCGATCTTATATTTATTCTACGCTCGATGTTCTCGATGTCGTAGGTGTAGATTTCCTTTGACGTTTATTTCAATTGCTTTTTTGATTGCTTATTGATGTCGTCTATGATAGTTTATTTAAGACAATACTTATCAATGTATTTTATATGCTGATTAAATTTTCTTTTTATATTTGCTCGTCATTGTGTCTATAGTTATCTACAATAGATTCATCAAATCAATATAGAGACAAGATATTTTTTTTTATTAATAACATCAATTCTTGGCTTTTATAAGTATACTACTTCGTTCTTTTATTTATTTTCATTGCGAAGAAACTTGTGACGTGCATATTGATTGTGATATCCGGTCATCATTGTTATTTTATTTTTCATGAAACAGTAGAGAAAAAAAAGAGATAGTTAATACAAAATAGAAGATAGATCGATGATATTGAAAAACTTCTTTTTTTTTTATAAGAAACAACTAAAGAATAGATGTCATCATTTTAATAAAAATTATACATAATTTACATATTATTGTAGATAAGTCGTCAAATTTTACTTAAAAGAATATTAACAAATGTCTTGGAAACTTTATTTCAAGAATAATATTAATACAAATAATAGATAGAATTGAATATTTAATATTTTATGTATAAAATTGACGTTATTGATTCGAATAAAAGAAATATTTTTCTAACCAAGTGTGAAAGTATTCGTAATTATTTATAGGTCAAAAAAATGTCTAAACTATTGTTATCAACTATTTACAATAATTGATATGACAAATTAATTAACTATTTTGGACTTCATCTTCGTTGAATAAAACTGGGTTCACATATGCAATGCGAAGTACTGTACACTAATCGTTCGTGATGTTTTTTGTCCCTTTCTTGACACATGACTAGAAATTACTATTTTGTGTCGCACAACTTTCGTTCAAACATTATTACAAAGTTTCATGTTCCTCTTTGATTAATATTTTCTTTTTTGAATCTTTGATATGAAGTTTCCTTCGCTCTTCCTTTGCTCCACAAAATGACGATTTTGAAAAGAGAACTCTTTGTTTTGCTAGATAATCATAATGAGCATGATGGCCAGGAGATAAACACTAGATAGCATTCGAGTTTCATTCGATTGGGAAATGCTGCACGAAACTACCAACGTCGATATTCGAAATGACCGATATCTCTTCAAGTACGAATCACTGTTTTTATTATTCATCATGAAACGCTTTTTTTCTTTCGCTATAAGTCGTATAAATTATATTATGTTACGATCGATTAGTTGATCAAAATTTGAAAGAAACTAAAGGAAGCTATTGAGAAATCTATTACCAAGAAAACTCTATCAACGAGTATCAACTTGGTTATAATAAAAACTATTGATTGATCGGCTAGTTCTCTCTCAAAATCATTATCTATTATTAATTGTATTCGTAGCATTTGTTACCTACGAGACTGAGTTGCAACTAGTCCTCCTAATCAAAAATCTCGCTAAGATTGCTAGTGGAGATTATCTTTTCTTATTGTCTTTCTTTTAATTATCTTGAAGCTTGAAAGAAAGCTTTATTTCACAAAAACTCGCCTTTTTGAGTCTCTATTGATGAGCGAACAGAATGTCTTTGGAAGAATGGAAAAAGTATTATCGATTCAATCTCGATATTTTCACTTCACTTTTGAACGATTATTTTGTGAGTTTACATTCTTGAAATCATCGTGACAACTTTTGATGTGGATGTCGAAAAAATCAAAATAAATGAGTCCTATCTACAAATTCTCGATATTATCAAAAACATAACAGGATGTGCAGTCATATTATTATAGAGACGCTTGTTTGTCTCGTTCATTTCCATACTTATGTGACATGCATTATCTGAAACTAGATCAATCAAATCTTGAAAGATTTTGTCGTCAAGTACATTGCAAAGCGTCTGTATTTTGCTTGCAGTAGGTTTTTTGCGCATTATCTATATAACAGATCTATTTGGTTCAATATTATTTACAGAAGTATTTCGATAAAGTCTTGTATGATATTTAGACGATGTGTAATCTCGAGACACGTCACTGCAAAACGATAAGTTTAAAAATGAAAGATAAAATTTCTCAAGTTGGGTGAGAAATCGAACTAAATGAGATACTAGAGGCATTAAAAACTTGGCAATTCTCTGTTGTTGAGATTGAAATACTTCAATGAATAGTATTGAATTTATTCTTCAGATTGATCGAAAATGCTCAAATAAACCTGTTATCCAAATCATTGATAAAGAAAGAGCTATGATATTTTCAATTCTTGTTTTCTTCGTGCACAACCGTAACAAACGGTATTACTTGTAGTTATCAATAGAATTCACTTAATTAACAAAACAAAAGATACCAGCACATGCTCATTGACGAATTATGCTTATTGCTAGCACTAACTAATTATTGCAAAGGTCATCATCTAGTCTCGCTTTACTATATTGACAAATTGACAACAAAATCTATAAATTATTTATAATATTTAGATTTCACTTTGGACAAACGATACATCATACCAAAAATCAGACAAAATTTGTATAATATACAGATAACAGCGTCTCTAATGACGTTTCAACGATTATCAAGCGATATGCCATTCTCCAGACTAAAATGTCACAAAATACGAAATTTTTAATATGAAATTTGAGAAAGAGAAAATTCTCGATAAATCTCTATAGGCTACTTGGTACCTTAAAATACTTGCAAATGACACGTCAAATGCTGTGCTTCGCACCGAGTGTAGATATGAGTCTTTAGCTCACTCACACGTAAACCAGTGGCAAATTCAGAGAGAGGTAATGGGATGAGCCTGCTTCACTTCCGCAATATTTCTTTATTTTTCTTAGGAAAAGATGCCAAAAAAGAGCCAGTACCACCTCTAATAGACTTTAGAACACGTTTTGTGACCATGATTAGCCATGTTCCGAAACTCTTAGATTTGCCACTAACCCATACTCATATTTCTGCATCATGATGCTATACTTTTGAAAATCAAAAAATGACTTACTCAAAAAAGTAACTTTGCTATTACTGAATTTATTGCTTTATTTGTACATAAGACATGTTTACCTATCAATGGTATATAATATTTATGTTTTTTGCACGATATGATTAAATACTAAAAAGATTAATCAAGTCTCGTTAATGAAGGCACTGTCTAGAATTTGTGAATAAAAATGATGAATAATAATGATAAGAACTCGAATAATATGTTGCTGTTAACGATATTTACCAAGAGTTCTAATTGAATATTGATTCTTTTCTTCCTCTTATATTGATATTTATGAATAGTTTCAGGCGAAATGGGACATGCCTACCTTTCATTTGACTTTAACTCTTTACAAGGATTACTTTACTGAATAAGTTCTTTTGGCATCGACGTACGTAAAAATATTAGTTCTATCAGCTAACAGTTGATTATAATTAATTGATGAGAAACGAATTGGCGAATGTGTTGCCAACAATATGAGAAAAAAATTCAAGGACTTCAGGATAGATTTTGAGGCCGAGGCTATATCTAGAATTAAATTTTTAGCAAGATCGAAGTCTAAAAAGTTCTTTGTAAAAAAAAACCGTTTTCAAAATATCCCAAAGAGTTCGGAAAAAAACCTGTCGTTTTATCATTATCTAGAGATTCTGAAGAAAAATGTGTATCGTTTGAAATTGGTTGTGAATCTCTCATTTAGCTATAAGAGCTTTTTTTTTGTTTAATTATTCGTATTCTGTCATGACACTAACGAAAAACCAATCAATTCTTTTGAAAAATCTAGGGAAATTTCCAGAAGAAAACTTTGGATACAGAATTTTAGCTTCAGCTCAAAGTTTTTTAAAACGAAAATGCAAGGAGTGAAAGTCGATGCCCTTTTTTGAATCATGGTGATAACGCTCGTTTGCACAGTGGCAACTTCTCTGAACAAAAGTTTGTACTGCTGACTTTTACAAGGTATCTAGAGTAACTTAATCAACATATAAAAATTAGATCAAGGAAAGTTTATTACATCGAGATATGCGCGTTTTAATCTTACAAAGTCATGTCGTTAATCAATGACTCCGCTCATATAGATATATGTATTTATGAGTGTGTGTTGTACCGCAAACGATCTTTATTTTAGAGAATAAAACATATACTAAAAGTATACATCAAATACAAAAACGAGAAAGAAATAAAAAAAAATATCAAGATGGTGAATATGGATAAACGTCACATCTTCGTATCAAACATTAAGATCGTACAAAATCTTTTTGATATTGTGGCCGTTGTGAAAAATCTAGATTTGATTGATAACGTGTCATTTTATCGTAATTGTGAGGTTTTAATACTGCTGGTGGCATTGAAACATTCTCAAGTAGTTTTGCTTTAAATACATAATCATCATCAAATGATAAATTTCGACATTTAACACAAATAACTTGATTATTAACTATATCTTCACAATTAGATAATGGTGCTTTAATTTGCTCTCCAATAGATTGTATTTGTTCATCATCAGGCCATATACGTCCAGCCATACCTCCACTTAAATTTGTAGGTATTTCAAGCGGATATTTTCTTGTTACTTTATGTTCATTTTGAACATATAATTGTTTGAAATACTCATAACATGAATTGCTTGAATGAATATATAAACGATTATAACCACGTTTATTACGTTTCTTCTCTTCATCTGTTAATGTTGAATAAACATGTTCAAGTGTACGATGTAAACGTTTCTCATCAACAAATGGTAATAAAGCAACGCCTTGCCATTCATAACGTTTACCATTAAGATCAACACAAAAATTTAATGGATAAAAATCAATTATGGAAGATTCTTTTTCTATCATTAAAGATTGCCATTCAATAGGTAGAAGTTTTCGAGATTGTGATGGAAATACAGCCATTAATTGTTCTAATGGTTTAAATGGTTTAGTTTTTTTATCAAAAAATACTGGTATATCTTTAAGTTGTAGAAAATCAGATGCAAATGGTGCATAGTGATAAGGAAAATACCTAAAAAAAAAACGAAAGTAAATAACAATTCAAGTAAAGATTAATATTAAATACATACCAATCCCATGCTGGTACACCTTGATAATAATATTGAAGAACCCAACATAAACCTCGAGCATAATTTTGTGCAACTTGTATACGAAATTTGTCCAAATTCTTTTTCTTAACCTTAAATTTATTTTTATAATATCTTTCACGCCAACCTTCTTCCCAAAGTCGAATCGTATCATTTGGATCATTATCTTCTTCTTCTTCTTCACCACAAACTGAATCTTGCCGATTGAATATTCGAGTATCAAGTGTAACTTCTTCCATTTCGTCATAACGACGTTTTCGACTTCGATTATTAGATGAAAAATTAATGCATTGCACTTGACGTGATTGCATATTAGTTTGAGTCGGATTACTAATATGTAAATTGGATTGTTGACCACTTATTTGTTGCTCTAGTTGAGAAGTTGACATCCAGATAGGTCTATAATAAAAAGATTAAAAAATTAATATAGTTTCTCGTCGATCTCTTGAAAATAATCATACTCATTTCGGTCTGTTGTCGATCTAAACCGTTTATTTGGTGGTTGATAATTATTTGAACGATTTCGTTCACGTTGTCGTTGTTGTTGATCATTTTCATGTCGTTTCATAAATATTTCATCTTCCATTTTACCAACACTTGTTAAAATAATTTCAACACATTCCATATTTGGTATACCATTTTTTGTTAAATACCCTTGAAATTTTGGTATATTTTCTTTATATATACGTATAAGATGATCAATAGCATTTTCACGTATTTCAAGTGATGGCAAATGTGGTAGAAAATCATTTCCAACAAAAAAACACATAAATACCCAATCATCAATAGCACGTTCAAGATTCCATTGAAATGGTAATTGATAATCAATTTTTAAATCTCGATAAAGATATTCACGCAATATAGAAAGTCGTACAAATATATATCGAGTTTCAACATAATTTATTTCTGATGTTAATTCATTACATTTGGCAAATTTTTCTTTCGAAATACCTTTACATTCTTTCATATCATGTCCTAATTGTCCACATATATCACATGGACGTGGTTTATTTTGTTTAAATTCTTCACGTATTATTGTAAAATACGGTTCATGTGTTGCTAAACCAAGCATAATTAAATCAGCATCAGCACCACAGAAAACATGATGGGTATTTGGATTATGATCTGGTTGTGCACGTTGTCGACGAATATAATCCATTATTTTATGTTCACCTTCACCAGGAACATTTGCATCTGATAGAATAACTTTTATTGAACGCCAAGCTGGATTTGTATTCATTCGATGTCTTATATAATAACGAAGATAATCAGCTAATTTTGACATAAATGGTGTACCTGGTGTAATACAATTTGAATCGAAATGTTCAGTTTTTTCTTGTTGATTTTTATCTTCGGGTACAAGACCACCATTCGTACGTATTTCATTTATAATTTTTTTCATTTGTTCACTTTTATCAATTGTATCTTTGGATGCTCGAAAACGTCTTGAACGTTGTTGATTCATTTTAGCTCGTGGTGCAACACCATCAATAGCCATATAAAGTAGTTTACGTGGACGAACAATCGAAAATAAATGATCAATACATTCAAATATTAATATCATCATTTCATCTTCGTTTTTAGGTGGTGGACGATCTTCAGGATGTGTACATGGATGAATTATTCCATTCATATCTAAATAAAGATTGTCAAACTAAAAGAAAAAAGTAATACATTTCAATTTTTTCTTTTTGTCTTTTTAATATTTACTTCAATTCCATTCGGATTCGGACGTGTTTCATCTAATGGATGATAAACACTTTGAGCATCTTAACAAAATCAAAGAAGAATTTAAAGAAAAGATTATTCAAATAATTTACCTGTTGAAGGATTATCTTCAATACAATTAACAATAATGGATGGATATTTTTTTGTTAACCAACGAAAAAATGCTGGAACTCCCATATCGAAATATTGAATACAAAATATAATCTATAATAAACAATCAATAACAAATGTGAAAAAAATCGAAGAAGAGATAAGTAATTGTTTGTGTGAATGATACTAGAGAATAGAAAAGAAAAACATGTAGGCTTAACAAGTGACCAATAGTTATTTTTTAACTTGCAGAATAAGGTCACATACACAATAGAAAAAAAATGAAACGATTTTCTTTGTGTTTTAAATCAGTATTCTTCCTCACAATAACAGTAAATTCGGCAATGGTGAAGTTAGAGGGAAGGTAGCCACTAGAAATAATCATCCATTCCTTCCACACTATATTTATCAATTTTTCGCAGTAGAAAACGTTCAAAAATGAGTCGATATCGATACAACCTCAAGTTTAAGTTGAAAACATGTATTTTGACTATAACTTTTCTCATTCATCAAAATTCCAGATTAATCATTGTAACCTACTAATTAAAATTGATCATAGCCTCTATATTGTGGTGAAAATATAGGAATACTATGTATTTTCAAACAGTAGAATAGTTATATCAGTGTCAATTTACTTAAAAATGCTTTAGACATTCATATATATACATATGTCGGAATGAACTCTTCGATTTTAGAGGTAACTATGATCCATTTTCAAATTAGAAGGTCCTAGATTGTTTTTTTTTAATGTTTTAAGGAAAGCAAGAAAAAGCATTGACTATGTAAAAAAAAATGGTAAATTCAACAAGACACATGCAGAGTTTATTTGATACCCCTAATTCCTATTGGTATGAAGACAGCTCTCTAAAAAAAAAGAAATTTAATCGTTCAAGTTTAGCCTTCAATTATTGTATTCACAAATATTCAGAGTGATGCTTGCATATACATTACTAGATATTAAGGTACGATGAGATATAACCTTACTCTCTAGATTGTTGGTCTGTCTGAGTAAAAATACGATTAAGTTCTTCAAAACACCAATTTTTTTAGTTTCCAAATCGTGACCAACTCAGTTTTTCATCAATGAATTCATCAAATTTTGATTAAAACTCAGAATTTATGAAATTAAAAGATGCACATTTCTATCATGTTTTTAGGAAAGTTTACAAAAACACATTTAAAGATGTTCTGACTTGAGAATGAATCATAATTGACTCTAAAATTAAAAAGTCAACTCCTACATATATATACTTCATTATTCTATCTGGTTCGTTCGAACTATGGTTAGACTGATGGATTAAGCATAAAATTGCCTTGAAAGGGCATGGTTGGAATGTGTTTTAAATATGACACCCGTCTCATTATGTGATTCATTTTGAATTTGTTCCGTCTGCTTGGAACCTAAAAAAAAAGAAAGAAAATACCAGTACGATGATGATTATGAATTGATATTGTTGCGCGCCCTCTATTCTTAAATATAACTGCATTGGATTATATTCAATCCTACAAAAATAATGTATGTTTGTACATTCATTCATTTATCAGAGACAAAGGATAAAGATATTCTTGATAAATTAAGATGTCTATTTTTGTTTAATTGATCAAAGAGAAAAAACATCTTGTGCATATCATTCTCTGTTTCAAATAGACTTTATCTATGTTTCTAGTTTTGATTTTTTTCTTATGGGAAATACAGACGGAAGTAATAATGGACGAGAACATACGATGAATTTTGTAAATACTGCACCATTTAATATTCAAGTTCCATCATCACTGCGAGATCCAAGGAATACTACTTTTTCAATCGAGCAACTTGAACAATTGAAAACAGTTACTGACGCACGTAATATAGCTCTTGGATACTTACATGATTTTAACAAATTTGCATCAGTTTGGAATTCAAATAAAATTCATCCGGAAACACGACGTTTGATGCGAAAACTTGTACAAATACAAACAATCAATGCTGTATGCAATGGGTTCGAAAGAAAAAAGACTCGATTCATTGATATATATTTGTTTTGCTATGACTTTCTTTATCTTTATTTAGTTTCTATCGACTACCTGATAGTACTCGAATAGAGTTAGACAACGATAGAATGGTACACGCTGCTCAAAATACAAAAATGTATAGTAATGATTATAAGTATGATGCAAATCTACAACGACGTACTTATGATCAACCAGCTAAGATATTTGTTGTTAATGGAGATTGTCTTGATACTGTCATACATTTCAAAGAAAAATATTCAGCTTGTAATCCAATTGTACTTAATATGGCTGCTGCTAATTGTCCTGGTGGTGGTTGGAGAAAAGGTTTTGTAATTATCTTTTCTTTGTTCATATAGTCTTATTTTTATTTTCTTAAGGTTGTGGAGCTCAAGAAGAAAATCTTCATCGTCGTACAAATCTTTTTCAATGTCTTGAAGATTCTTATCATCAATTAGAAGGAAAACGAAATTGGCATTATCCTATACCTGAAGTAAGGTTTAATAGTTTTATAATTTCTACGGTTAGGATTAAATTTTATTTGTAATAGTTTGGTGGTATCTATTCTCCTAATGTCAGTGTGTTTCGTGGTTCGGAATCTCACGGTTATCCATTTTTTCTTCATGGTTCACAATATATATCATTTATTGCTTGTGCTGCTTATGCTCATCCGTATATATCAAAAAATAAAGATGGAGAAATGGAACTTCGTGATCAAGATGTAATACATAATACAATGAAAAAAATGAAAACTATTTTCAAAATTGCTCTTGAAAATGAGCATGATACTGTCATCCTATCGGCATTCGGATGGTAAGTCTACAATGAGCATTAGAAATTGGCAAATCAAATTTCAAGCGTTACTAATGACAAAAAAGATCTAACAACTTTCTTGAATCTCTGAATAAACAGTTCATAGAAAGAATCCCGTCAGATTTGACGAACACTCTTAAATTAAAAAGTTACTAATATCATTTTATAGAGCAGCTCATGACGCGTCCAATATTGGATCGCTCACCTCATTCGTTTCGTCGCACTCAACGTGGACCACTTTAGTCATTTTTCTCGTAATTTCGATTTTAGGATGTTTCAATGTACATAATGCTGTGATTCAAAACATGGTGATGCCAACGCACAAGTCTCCTATGAATTCCTCATCTTCCGGCTCTATAACTTTTGAGTTTTATAGGTTTCTGAATTTGAGGGATCCTATGATATAACCGCTGTATTCATGCTGAAAAGGGCTATATTTCACTTGTTCGTGACATAATGGAAGGTAGTTTTTTGTTAGTTACTCGTTATCTCACTAAGATAATTTTTACCAAGTAACAAGCTGCATATGACGCTCTCTTAATTAACATTAATTAGAGTTGTGAAAATGGCGAAAAAAATTTTTTGGCCTTCAAATCTTTGGAGAGATGTACACCAATGAACTTATAACTATGCGCCTTATGTTCTTCCTATGTTTCTTGTGATTTTGAATCCTTAAACAGCCACATACAGTTATGGCACAATGCTCCATATGATGCGAAGCATATATCGTATCGTAATGAAAAATGATTTTATTGTCATTTTCGAAACTCTAATTTATGTTAATCAATATAGCATCATATGCTGCTTTTTTGGTAAAAGTTTTTTTTAGTGAAATAGCAAATAATGGAAAACTGGAGTACCCCTATGATGCTAGTAAGCACAAAAGCGGCCTGTTTGAGCACTGATGCAACGATAATATCATGCAGCCCTTTCACTCAGATATCATTGAAAGACAAAGATGATTGAGCTAGAAGATGCGCAATTTTTGGGAAAGTTGTACGTTGACACTATCATGTTTTTAGCCACAGCATCGTGTACACTGAAGCATCTTAAAATCGAAATTTCGAGAAAAATAACGAAGGTGGTCTATGTTGTATACGAAGGAAACAATAACAGGATTTATCAAATAAACAGAATACAACATCAATTAAGTCTCTATAGCAATAACATGTAGAAAGAACATTTTGTAAGTGCCATAATATTCCATAGTATCCATCAACCAGTAGACGAAATCGTATAACGTCAAAGCTTGTCAAAATATTCGGTTTTCTACATACCATGAGACGCATCGCGACCTACTCTACAAAATGATATATGTGGATTTTGAATTATAAAGGTGATCGTCAAATGTGACAGAGTCCAGTACCTATGAATAAATCGAGCAATCTTATTGTTGATAGAAAATTTTGAAAAAAATCTTGTTAAAAGAAGAATTTTCGACTTGATTTTTACTTTCGAATTATTCAGATTGCTCGAACTTAAAGTTTCATAATAAATAATTTGTGTTATATATTTAGCGGTGCTTTTAGAAATCCTCCACGGCATATTGGTAAGATTTTCATTAATCTATACTTCGTAATTTTGATTGTTTTTCTTTATTTTCAATAATAGCAAAATTATTTTATAAAGTAATTTCTGAGCAATATTCTCATTCATTTAAATATATTATTTTTGCTATTATGGATGATCATAATTCTATGAAAGATCATAATACTAATGGTAATATTCGACCATTTGCTGATATTTTTAATGTATCAATCGTATCCTTGAATGACATTTAAAATAAGCATATGAAAATAATTTTTCGTTTTGAAATGGAATTATTTTTGTTTATTTTTATTTTTATTTTTCCTTTTACTTTTATTTTACTCTAGATATATATAATAATAATGTCAGCATTTGTTGAATTACTTCGTAAATCAAATCTTGATTATATTGTTGCACGAAAACCATTTAAAATCGGTTCACGTAGTGATGATGTTATATTTGCTTCATTTATTGATATGAAAACAAAAAAATTACAAGTAAAAGCTTACAAAAGAAACAAAACAAAGGGAATGTTTTTTTTCGTAGTTAGTAGCATGTTTAGATAAGCCAGAATCAGTTAGTGTATGGTCAACATCATTAGACGAACGTGCATTTCAATTAAATGCTCGACTTTTAGATATATCAGAACTTGGTGAAACAATGAATTTTCTTTGTGAACGTATAAATGAATCTGATTTTACACTTGCTAAAGCTGCATCAACAAATAGTGATGGTCAATATGAAGTTTCACAAGTCAATGTTACATTTACACATCCAAAAAATAAACAGTCAATAACTCTTCAACTTTATGAGCATGTTGATGAAGGAGAAAAAGCTTCATTTTTAAGTAAAATTCTTTTACATGTTTATAAACGTAATGAACAATTAACATCTGAAGTTAAAACACAACAATTACGTATTAAAGAATTATCAACGAAAGCACAACGTGTACAACCACGATCAATTGGTGGTAATCGAAGTTTTGATGGAAGCCGATCAGTGGATTCAAATAATCAAAAAGGAAATACAAATAAATCACCAGGAAATATTCAAATGAGTTTAATTAATCCTACAATTAAACGACGTAAAGCACCAACTGGTGTTAATTATGATGATGAAGAAAGTGATTAAAGTTTTGTCAGAAAAAAAAATGTTTTTTTTTTTAATATCTATGTAGATAAACATGAATATTCTTGTATATATATTTGTTAAATATCATTGTTTATAACGTGACGTATTTGTTTTTCTTTAAATGTCAAAAAAAAATTCAATATCAATAAAAATGTAGACATAAAAAATGAAACATTTTTTTAATTGGATAAATCCAATCACCATAGTTAAAGATTTTTCTGGCACACGATGTAAAGGTAGTGTTGAGGTATTTTGCACACCCAAAACATAGATCGTACATCACTGACATGTCGTTATTATATATGAACTACATTGTTATTGAATTTCTGCAGGATCAAATGGATAAAGAAATGCGCCCCAAAGTAGATAGAAAAAAAGCAATCTTTTCGTGGTTAGCAACAGCAGCTACATTATGTCTCTCATTTTAATTTGACAGGGATTGCGCTAATAGTTTTTTATTTTGATAGATCATTTATTTGAATGAATTATACGAATTACGATTTCTTATTGATTATTTTGAGATTTAACCAGTTAAAATTTTCACCACAAGCACGAAATGTACAGACAAAGACAAGAGTCTAACAGAAAAGGAATACAAGTTGCAATACAACTGAGATAGTGACTTTTTACGATGACCATCTTGCAGCATTCTACTCGGCTGATCAAATCAAAATCTTAAGTTTTGATCTGAAACTTTGTTAACATCAATGCCTTAATCAGACTAGTTTGCATGTAAGATTTTGTAATTTTGGGATAAACTATCTCCGACATGGTAGTAAGATAGCATAAAGACATTTTCTCTATGAATATTACACTACCTATAGATATTTGAGTCTCAAACTTAACATAGAATTAGTTGATAAACGCCTTGATTCTAACAAAGTTTCAGATCGAATATCGAGATTTTGATTTTATCGGAAAAGTAAGATGCTGAGAAAAACTTATAGGAAAAAAATTAATATCTCAGCTGAACTACAACTTGTACACGTATTCTCTTAAACTTTTCTTAGCCTATAGAGACCATAGGTTTGAAAAAAAAATTGATCTTAAAAGTTTTTGCTCATGCGGATAGGTTCTCTAGTAAGAATTAATACATAGACTGGTAACTGTCATATGATTCGGTCAATCATATTAGTATAGCTTTTTTTCAGATGAGTCAGATATATCGAGTAAATGAGATTTCCTATTATGATGATTTAAGGAAACATAAACCCATAGTTACTGTTCATGATTACTTCGATCATAGGTTAGATATGATCAGTTAATAGTTAACTCGAAATGATCAATAGAACAGACTTGATTCTTTTCAGATTATAATGAGTAAATCATCTGCACCCGGTACAAAACAAATTCAATATGATCGTCAACTTCGTTTGTGGGGTGATCATGGACAAAAAGCATTAGAATCTGGTCGAGTTTGTTTAATTGGTGCGAATGCATTAGGTGCAGAAATTCTTAAAGATCTTGTTTTGCCTGGTCTTGGTTCATTTACAATTATTGATCATGAATTAGTCACATTAGCTGATTGTGGTTCGAATTTTTTTGTCCATTCTTCAATGATTAATCAATCGCGTGCTCGAGTTACTTGTGATTTTTTAACCCAATTAAATCCTGATGTACATGGTATCTATATCGATAAACCATCTATTGATGATGTACTCAAACAAAATACATTTGATTTCAGTCAATTTAATGTTGTTATTACAGCTAATCTTTCAATAAATACATTAAATATTCTCGCTAATCATTTATGGATACTTAAAATACCTTTACTTGTTGCTCGTATTTATGGGTAAAATTGAATAAAAACATTTCCTTTTTATTTTTTGTTTCTTTTTCTTGTTTAAATAGTTTTATTGGTACAATTCGTCTTCAAGTATTTGAACATTATGTTATTGAAGCACATCCTGATGATACAATACCAGATCTTCGTCTTGATCGACCATTAAATGCATTTGTTAATTATTGTAATTCAATTGATTTTAATTCTTTAACACGTGAAGAACATTTACATTTACCATCACTTATGATTCTATTTAAAACATTACAAATTTGGCAAAAACAACGTAATAGAAACGATTTACCAAATACACGTATAGAAAAAGATGAATTTAAAAAAATTCTTGATCAATTATCACATCATTCGGCATATGATATTCAAGATAAAGCGAAGCATCTTGAAAATTTTGAAGAAGCTAAACGAACAGTACCATCACGTCTTGTTAATACAAATCTTCCATTAACAATAAAAGAATTATTTCAAGATCAATCTTGTTTAGAATTATCAGATCAAACAAATATATTTTGGTTTATTATTCATGCTATAAAATTATTTAGTGAAAATGAAGGACAAGGTTTATTACCTGTTCGTGGTGAAGTACCAGATATGATAACAAATACAAATTCATATATTAAACTTCTAAAAATTTATCAAGAACAAGCAAAAAAAGATTGTGAAATCGTTAATAATTACCTTTTTGATTTATTAAAAAAATATAATCGTTTATCAAATGAATATATTAATTCATATGATCTGGTTGAAATATATTGTAAGAATGCATTATTTTTAAGAGTGTTAAGAACAACTGCAATAAAAAATGAAAATGATTTAAGAGATGAAACAGAATCAAATCTTTCTTGGTAATTCGTTTATCATTTCTTCTTTGTTTTTTGTATTTTTATATTATTTGACGTTCTTGTTTAGGTATACTGGTTTACATCTATGTGATTTATTTTATGAAAAATTCCGTCGTTATCCCGGAGAATTTCTTTCTGATGAAAGACAATTTGAAATAGATTTAAATGATTTAAAACAAATAAGTAAAAAACAATTTAGTAAAGATTTTATGGATGATGATAAACAACAAATTCTTGAAGAACTATGTCGATATGGAGCATCAGAACTTCATTCAATTGCTGCTTTTATTGGTGGATGTTGTGCACAAGAAGCAGTTAAATTAATAACACATCAATATATTCCTATTGATAATACACTTATCTATAATGGTATTCAACAATCAATAAATGTACTTAAGCTTTAAATGCTAAGAAAAAAGAAAATAAATTGAAAAATATTCAACAAATTTTTATGATATTATTACTGCTTTAGTGGAAATGGAAACAAATTTTTTTATGATCAATAAAAATTTTTAGTGATAATAAATGTCAAACCGAGAATATTATTTAAAACTGATAGGAAGAAAAAAGCTAATATAAGGCTGTAGGCACGAGTGGTTGAATGAATGCGTGCGTAAATGGTTGACTATATGTCAAGGAAAAATTCACTCACTGACCTTCAAAGTAAACGAACTTAATATAATTTTTAAGAGTTTTTTTTATGAAATTATTTAAAATCAGGCATTCTACTTATCGATAGCTCTTTCGAGTCAAGCAGATCTTTCGTTGTCAAAAAAAGAAACATCAACGTATAATATCCTTTCTATAATTCGATCCAACAAAAATCACCTGGTCTTGTCAAGCATCTATTTTTCGGAGAGAGTAATATTCCATCCTTCGAAAACCGCTTTCGATGATTGCTTCACTATACAATCCAATTAATTTGATTTTCAAGAATGGATTTTTTTGTTTTTATTTTAATTTTACGGAGAAAAAGCAAAGCAGAAATCAGTGTATTAGGATATAGTTTTTTGTTGATAATGATTGAAATATTAAAGCAATGTTTATTCATAATCTTTGAAATTTTATCACAGCTTGGCCATTTGAATCAGCTACGTAGAGATTAAGATTCGAGTCAAATGCAATATCTTCGGGACTGCTAAGGCCAGGTCCACTATAAGTATCTTTGACCGCAACCTTACCAATCGTTGAATTGACGCAGTACATCACCACACGTTTATTAGATTTGTCGGCAACATACAAGTTCCCATAAATATCATACTTCATACCTCTAGGTTTACTAAGCGTTGCAGGAGTATCATTGACTTGCGTAAGAGTTATTCTCGGTGTGGATGCATTGAAAGTCCACAAATAGACAGCATTTTTATCTTCAGAGCTTACGTAGGCTTCATTAGATGAGTAAAGTGAAAGTAAAAGTCCAAAGAATCCAGGAGTGGACGAAGTACCAATGACAATGGTACCGTTTGTTGCATTTGGACCCCATTTCATGACTCGTTGGTTGCTTCTCTCAGCAATGTAAAGGTTTAAATCGTTATCGAGGTCTAAGCCCAAGGGATCGTGGAGGTCGTCGAGTGCTGATGACTTAGAACCGATTTTTCCTGCCACAACTGTGCTGCTGTTGAAATTTGGTGAATATCTTACCACTCGGTTATTATTATGACCGGTTATATATAGAAATCCATTCTTGTCAAAAGTTATAGCCTCAGGATGATCATCAGCAGAGCTAGTGTCGACAATTGTGATGCCTACCGTCGCTCCTTGATTCCACTTTTGAATTCGATAATTGTGATGATCAGCAACATAGAGTGTGTCATTTGCATCGATGTAGATCCAAAGTGGATCGTGAAATTGGTTGGTAGTTGAACCATATGTACCAGTGCCAGCAATTCGTACACCTGTTTGATTCCAACGAAGATTTATACCTAAACAATCATATGTCATGTATGCAATCTTTGTAAAACAACATGGCCTACATGAATCATAAGCAGTTGTTGTCGAGGTCGTTGTTGCTGTGGTACTTGAAGCGGTCGATGTAGATGAGGCTGTTGAAGTCGATGTTGTTTCGGTGCTTGAAGAGGTGGATGTGGATGAGGTTGTTGAAGTCGATGTTGTTTTGGTGCTTGAAGAGGTGGATGTGGATGAGATTGTTGAAGTCGATGTTGTTTTAGTGCTTGTAGAGGTCGATGTTGTTGTAGTTCTGGTGGAGGTCGATGTAGATGAGCTCGTCGATGTAGATGAACTTGTCGAGGTCACTGTTATATTTATGAAAACAGTCAAAGTAGTGGATGGAGTTAGGACAGTCCATAAGTAGTGACAGCGACATTCTAATACCTTTTAGTAATCATTAGGAAACTTGCTATTGTGTATTGAAGGATAATAAAAACAATGATGAATCTTTATGTGATATATGATCATTCTTCAACTGATATCATAATAAGAAAGTTTCAACAAGAATGTTTGTTGTGATATATGACAATATGATCAGATTACATTTATTTTGATATGTATTCACGTCTTGATGGCTCTTTTGTTGTTTTGCTTTCTTTTTATTTCTCTTTTTTCTATCTTATTCAATATCTAGTCCCTTTTGCATATTAGACTGTGAATGTGACCATGAGTAAGAATATTGATTAGAATCAAGTTAACAGACATTCATAACCTAATATGTAAAAATGGCTAGACACATTAAAAGAGATGGAAATTAGAAGAAACAAAAGAAACCACAAGTAAAAAAACAAAAAGATCATTAAGAAGAAAATATACATCGAAAATACATATCATTAATCTCATTTTATCATCACATATCATAAAAAAATGCTCGTCTAGAAATTTTTTTATTCTGATATCAGTTGCATAATAATCAAATATTACAGAAAGATTGAGCATTGTTTTCCTTATTGTTGAGTGTAAAAAGAAAGTTTCATAAAGGTTACTAAAATGTATTAACGTGTCGCCATCACTACATTTAGGCTGTAGTAAGTATTTGTGGCGCATGTTATCGGTGTAGCTGCTTTGTAACATTGAAATTTAAACAAACGATGTCTCACTAATATATTACTATACGCACTTGTTGATCATGCATTGCCCATCATAATAAGTAGAAAAGCAACAAAGTAGATTGATAATCATTTCCTAACGAAAGCTATAATGTGGTTATGCATCGGACAAACGAGAGTCTCCTGCATTCGAGACTACTAATTCCATGACACTACTTTCACTGTATTTTCTCATAATAATATCGCGAAGTAAATCTCTTCTCAACGTGCTTTCGTATTTAGTCATACGAAGCAAAAATCCAAAAACTCAGAATAAACCTTAGTCTGAAACAAGTAATGCATCGGTTTATTGGGACTCACTGGACTCAGTTCCAAAACGGTATATTAGTTAGGGTTGAAAAGCTATCTTGTTGGTGTAAGTAAGTGAGTGCGATTGTAGGGTGCGGGTATAGGTGTGGGTGTGGGTGTGGCCGTGGGGTGTGAGTGGGTTTGGGATTTGGGTGTGGGTATGGGTGTCAGTGTGGGTCTGTGGATGTGAGTGTCGGTGCAGGTGCGAGTGTGGGTTTTGTCTTTATGCACACCCAAAAATGTTTTGACGCAATATTTTCAACAAGTTTCAATTTTTTGACTTCAAATTTTTGTTGGCAAAGTGACCCGGACCTCTTGAAAGACGCAGTCTTAACTATCACAGAAACCAGTGCGATCTAGCATGCTCAAATTGGAGTGTGAGTATAAACTGGAATAGAGAAGACTGTGTATAATGGTATCAATGTTTGTTACCTCGTCACTGACACACACACGCACACCCATGCCAGTTTTGCAGGAGCAAGTGCCTCGGGAATATCTGTCATGAAATCTTCTAGATATGATTATCATACTGAGCACACCACATCAACTCCTGTTTTATGTTACTTAGCTAAAAAAGTTCATGCCTGTGTGTGAGCTTTTATTTCTCACAGGCTGAATGAAACAGCTTACTCTCTTGAATGTGACGATAATTCGACGCGATCTTTCATCTGAGAGTTAAAGACCAGAAACGAACTCTTCTTTTCGAACAACGATGATCGCTTTTATTGTAGGCGGTCTCGAAAAGGCGATCGAAAGCAGCTTTTCTTTGGTAAAAGAAATTAATTTTTATGGACTCATAATATGACACATGTCTTTGCCACTGAGTATTATTACTCATTTCAAGGCAGTTTTTTACTAAATTCACGAGTTTTTCCAACTCAAAAAGAGAAATTCTGACTTTTTTAAAATTTGAACTTATGAGATATAATATGAAAAACTTCGATGCCTTGATAGGTTTCTACAGACCTCACAGTACACCAATGAACTTTGCGAAGCATCCAATATATGTATTAAGCTTTTCTAATTTCCTTCGAAAGTTCCAAACAGATAGCTCAAATTGAAAGAGCTTAACTTGTATTGCTGAACACTATATCGGACTTTATTCTTGTTTAGAATTGAATGGTGTTTCTGTAGAACTCTATCATTATTATGTCTTTGAAAAGTATCTCAGACTTTTTCTACACTTCTGCATGCCTTGAAACTACCAAGATCGAAAAGATATACTTATGACCCTCAAGTTTTTCAGATTGAACGTCTCTGAAGATACTGCTGGTTACATTTCAACTTATGGAGGGCAATTTCTTGGAGTTTATGAATGGATGCTGGTTGGTTAAAAGCTAAAAGTATTGTTTAATTAGATTTTTGTGAAATTTCTAGCCTTGTCTTCAGAAACGTTAAATACCCCAAAATCTGAGGGTGTGGGGTGGTGGGTGAGTATATCTTCTGTTGACACCCATATCCACACCCATACCCACACTCTGGGATGCATAACTCGCATATCAGCGTTAAAAGCATTACTATTAGGACATTAACATAATGAATTTGTGGTGCTATATGCCGTTAGGTTTACGATTTCGAGTGAATTTTCTGTAATGAGACAAATACCTCAGTTCCAATTCAAAAATTTACAGAATTCAGGATATTGAGATAAATCTGTAGGGATAGTTATTATCTTGATATTTCCTCTTCTCTGCTATCTGGAAATCCACATACACAAAGACCAAAACACTCCTATGGTTCATGGACACTTCAATGCTTCAAAGGAAATACCTTCATGCTGGCTCACGAGCATCATTTGCATCAAAATAATTCCAGCAGAAATTGAGCACAAGTCAATTCAGTTGAATAGATCGCCAAAGAATAATTTTGAGAGAAAAAAATTCAATCAGAACATGCTTGTGGATGTTGTTGTTATTTCTATGGATGTCGATGTCAACCACAATGTGAGCACAACAGCCAGAGCAATTTCGCCAAGCAACATTCCGACAACACAGCATTTTATGCATGGACACCAGGCATAAGCTCCTCGGATTTTGCGTCTTCGTCTTACGTAAACAAACAGATGAACACATTTTATACATAAAACTAATAGCTGAAGATAGTCAACGCTTTCTTTACTTGCTTTCGTTCTCTTCTTCTTTTTCTTCTTTCCAAAACTCTATCTTGCTCGAAGAATTGGTTTTATATGGTCTCGATGTTACATCAGATGACCAAACAGACCATTGGGTAACTTTCATTGTCATTGATGATAATTATGTTCGGTTCTGTAGGTGATGTAGATGTTGCTTGTCTGAGCAATGAGGCTTTGTTTTGATTGTAATGCAGCTCGACGATGAGATTCCTTTGATTAAAAGAAAGCTTTCAGCTTTTTTTGTAATAAAATGCTGTTCTGAATTCTTTAATTAAAGCGTGCTCTGGAACAAAAGAAGAGAAATCCATCAAAGATTTGTTTGTTAGAAAATATTGATTGCATATTGTGGGTCTTGTTCTTTTTTCTTCATTGCCAAGTACTTCTACATCATAGAAAAGTAGAAATAAATGTACACAATGAATGCCAAGTAGTCGTCATTCGCTTGGCCTATCAACATATGGCTACTCTTGATTGACAAAAGTTTGGATTACATTTTTTCAATAAATCAATCACATCATTCGAGGTGTTGCTCAAAAAATTTTATCTTTTCAACCAGCTGGATGCGCACAGAGTAATACACGCTTGCTTTGATTGATAACTTGATATTATTTTATGCCTTTCACCAAAAAGCATCGTTAGTAGGGCGTCCACGTAGGACTTATAACTTTTAATGAGTGCTCCAGAATAAATGGTGTTTCAGTATTTTGAGAATCTTTTACTCAGTTTTGATGGTGAAATATGAAAATTAGCATAAAACAATTGCCTGTCAAGTTCTCTATCAGATCTATATCAAGCCTTTTCTGTAAAAAGCAAAATAGAAAAATAAAACTAAGAATAGTCAGGAAGTATAATGGTTCAGTTGTCTAAGCTATTTTGTTAATGATACTAAGAATCTTTTACTTGAATTGAAAATACTACAAGCAACGTCAAGGATATTTTTAAGTACTTCAAAGTCTCTTTTTTATCACAGCTTAGCTCAAAGTGTGTTGTAGTTCAAACTCGGGATCGAAAATATCGGACTTTCGATGATTTCGCTCAAAATGGAAAAAACCTAGAACTTTTGCTAGTTGTATTGATGAAGAAAAATTGTTAAGCCAAGTTTAGTCTCTAGATGTCTTACGATACTCATTTTATTTTTAAATAAAACAAGAAGCCAAAAAACATGCTATTTTGATTCGCTTATGCCTATTTTACATATAGCTCTTGAACTGAAGATTGAAACAATAGAATTTTCAAGAGCTTGAGAAAGAATATTACTAGAATACGCAACAAAAAACAAGCACAACAACTTGGAAATTATAAGTGAACGAGTTATTTATATGCTCAATCAAGAGTAAAAATCTTCAAATACGATCGTTCAGTTGAGAAACTTGTTTATTGTATGCACTGTGAATGCTCTTGTTTTCCTACTGTTACGATGATTGTGACAAGCAGTGTTCGATAGAGATCTTTTAATAAATTTGATAAACTATCATTTGAATTTCAACTAAACTTTCTCCATTTATAACTAAGCAAGACATACATAAAATACTTAGATCACTATTTATTTTGAGATATCATTACGTGATCGATCTAGAAAGTATATCCGGAAAAACTTTTTATTAGGATGGCATAGCTACGCCTGTAATTGTAAAATAGATAAATGAATTCAATGAATTCTTATGCATACCATTTCTTCAAGAAAACCTTCAACGAAGAACTTGATTGAATTTTGAGTAGAAAGTGCAATCATCTAATGCTCATACAAAAGTACAGCATCATCAGAAATAATTATTTAGCAAAATTTTGAATGGAGCTCGTGGCAGGTGTAGATGTGTGAAAAGAAAATACTCACAACACATCCACATCCATACGTCGTTAAAACAAATTCAAATTGATCTTCATAGGAACAGTAGCGATTATAAATTTAATTTAAGCAAAAATAGTGAAACGTCAATCACCTGCATCTTCTGGATGATCAATCATCAATAATCCATAATCAATATTAAGTTTTATGTGTCGAACAAATCTTTAATAAAACCAAAATCTTAAAAACTCACATCAACGACACAAAATATTCTGCTACATTTCTTTTATCTACTAATTAACGATGTACATCTGGTATCAGTTTACCATTTGACAAAAATTCGTGAAATATCTACCTTTAATTGATACGCTTCCACCAGATAGCGAGTTTTTATTGTTCTGAAAGAAATATCAAAATTCATTCTCGATCTTTACTTCGATAGTGGTAGCTACATATAGAATTCACGTCTCGATCACTGCTGTTCAACGTCTTTTTCTTCAACTGGTAATTTCATTTGCGATTAACAAACCAACTCAGATGCTGCAAAGAAAATAAGTTACTATTTTTGAATAAAACCCTATTGACATTAAAAGCACTCGGCAGTCAACAATTGGTGCAGGTGGAACAACAAAGAAAATTAATTCAAGTGGGAGTGCTTTTTTCATCGTCAACATCAAACAATGTTGATGTCGACAACAAGGAAGAACAATTATTTTCTTCACCGTCAATAGTAACGAAAAAACTCGATTATTTGACGATAATCAGTTTATTGATGATGAAATCTTCAATAAACATAGTGAGAGCATCAATCATATTCATAAACAAGAATAAAATTGAAAGATTTAATTTTGTTTGTAGCAAAACATGTGATATATCTGAACGTAACGATAGCATTTTATTGAAGTGTCCGTTATGTTTTTCATTCTTTTTCTCAACGTTGTTTTGTTTTTTGTATTTGCAATTGTTTCTTCTTTTTAATTATAGAATAAAAGAAAGAACCCATAAAGGGTGAAACAGAAGAAAGAAAGTATTATGCCTTGGCTCAAACTCTTCTCTAATCAGATTAGGAGCTTAATGCAAATAGAGCAACGCCCATACCCACCCACACCCTTTTTGTTCGTCTGTACCGAATTGATCAACTGAAATTCTTGGCTTAACTGAGAAAAATCGGTGCATTTAATACATCAATTGACATCTACATCAGAGATGTTGTTGACTATTTTTTACTAGGTCCGTTCGAGACCAAACCAGGAAGAAATGCCCAACTAAAACTAATTTATCATTTTTAATATATACTACCCTAAGCTCATGTCGATACTTTTGGGCTTCGAAAACAACCGCATTTCACTGGAACTGTCGAAAGAGATGGAGACAAAAATCATTTAATCGGCAGGAAAACACTGAAAATCGATGGAACATGCAAGGAGTTTTTGACTGGAAAGTCTATGGATCTTTCTGCTGTTTTACGGGCGTTTCTTGCCAGAAAGAACGGAAAATTGATTGGAAATCGCCAGAAACAAACCGGAGATTTTTCGCCCGGAATATTGCTTCCATGTTCCATCGGTTTCTGGTGTATTCTGACAGGAACCAGCTCGTACTTTTTGAACTATGACTGTGTATATAATGGTACGGCGGGTGTGGGTGTGCGTGGGGGTATGGATGTGATTTTGTGCATATAGCTCTAGATGTAGGATGGTGATGAGTGTGGAGTTGCATTTCGCTAAGCGTGAGAGAAGAGAGCAGCGTTACAAAACCTAGAACCTCACATATTCACCACCGCTCACATCCAAAATCGATTTTTGATTTCGGAATCTAGACATAGGGTTTTCTACTAGTGGTAGAAACGAAAGTGCCTTCGAGTTAATGTGATGAACTTTAGGAAAGAAGTGCCCATAAAATAGTGAGACTCGTTATATTTGGCTCTTTTCCCACAACGAATTGTCCTATTCCCGCACGGAACATACGTTTATATAGGAAAGATAGACAATAAACATGAGTCAAGCGTATCGATCACACGAGTATGGAACGATCACATGATCACTAGAAAGAAAGAGATAGATGCAGATGATGCATTTCGTTACAGTTACAGAATGGACTCTCTCACCATATTGTGCACGGGTGATATGTATTATTAGCTTCAAAACCACTCAACATACATTTTCGAGGACTTTCTTTCAGATGCACTATGTCTCTACTTCGGAGCAAAAAAACTGTCGGGTCTCTGACAATCCCAGTTTTGAAGCAAAAATCTCTAGAAGTGTCCCGATTGTGTTGATGAGTATTAGAGGATTCCGTGTACCTTCTCGATGTTCGTTTATTTCGAGATATCAACGCGAGAACAACAACAGAACAGAACAGAACAGAACCACGTAAGCGACAAGAGAGAGAGCATATATAGAAGGGATAAGCGTCAAAGAATGAATAAACAGATGCCGATGAGTCAGGAATAAACATATGACTGTAACAATGAGCATTGCTGTATAGATGTGCCCTTCGTTATC
Source organism: Rotaria sp. Silwood1 (assembly GCA_905250075.1). NCBI lineage: Eukaryota > Metazoa > Rotifera > Eurotatoria > Philodinida > Philodinidae > Rotaria > Rotaria sp. Silwood1. The sequence goes on along the minus strand of CAJNOP010000022.1, from coordinate 832,601 downwards.
CAGAAGGAAGCTGGTATGAAGAATAAGTTGAAGTATAATACATTTGCTTAAAGAATGAGAGCGCACACACTGTCAGGTCATTTTGAAAATGTCTTGAATTTTTTGAGTCTAACTTTAGAATATCGACTCAATTCGATCATGGATATATATTCTCTAAGAAATGTTACACACATATAATGTTCAAGCTGACATTTCATCGAGTAGTGGAATTTCAGCTGCAGAATTCTGCACCCGTTACTAACTTATGTTGACGTCCAAACTTAATCCCATTTCTAAAACATTTATAGACTGCCTAAACTGATTTTACTGTGAAACTGTATTGCTTCAATAGGTCTTCTAACTGTTTAAACTCAGCCCTCAAATTATTTCATCGATTAGACAACACATTTGCCTGGCAACTAGTTTTCATCAAAGACTCATTTTTGATGGGTCTTTCTAATCGAAGAAAACGGTACACATAGCTGCCATTTTTAGAGAATACATCTTTCTGCTCATTCTAGCTTCAGTATAAATTTTGAACAACTATCGTATACTAGTCACTAGTTATAAAGTACCAAAGTTACCTTAAACGTGAAGATTTGCGCACATTGGATAAATCACAAAAAATTAAGGGCTCAATGTTTCACATCAAAAAAAACTGATTCAGAATAGAACTTCTGAAGCTATATATATACCGAAAATTTCAGCTTCATTGGTTGAACCATTCTTGAGATATGATCCGATCAAGATCCAATGTGGTCCCGGTGTTCATTTTTAAGACTTTTCCTACAACTTTCATAAAAAAATTGAGGGTTAGATATTTTCCAAAGTGATCCGAGTCAAAAATCATAAAATTTTTCCCTTCACCATATATATTATATTGAACAAAATCTGTTCACCGTGACTGGGCAGTTCTCTAGCAGTCGATCGCAATTTTACCCAAATCAGCTTATAAATATATACCAGGAAACGTTTTCTTAGGATTAAAAGCAAAAGTCGAACATTTTGAAAATTGCTATTGAAAGCTAGCCCATGTTCTACGGGCTCGTAAAAATTCATCACTCTTCTCTCATCTGTTGCCTTGAGTACAATATACACAATTGATTTTATAAATATGAGCATAATTTTATTTCGCTGAATCTATACTTACATTTTGATTAAATGTGGGATCTTAAATAACTAAAAAGCGATTCGATTTCATCCTTCCAGTATCAGCCATATAACGATTAATCACGAGAAGTTAGGTGAAAGTTTTTGGTAAATATCTGAAAACATTTTGAAAAATCAAGCTACAACTGTATATTAATGGCTTATACTGAATTTACAACAGCTAAATCAATATGTAGTTTTATGAAAAGCTCGAAGAATACTTCTAAGACCTTGATCGAGCTGAATGTAAACATAATAAAAAGACTCAATTAAATGTATACTACTTGATGCGTATGCATGGTGTATCACATAAAATATATCTGTAAGGAAAAATAGGATATAGAATGAATAGACACATCAAAAACCTAGCCGAACAATGAAGAAAATGTATGAACCATTATTTTGTGCATCTAATATACATATCGGCTAATTACAAAAGTGGTGCATACATCGAAAAAAATCTAATAAATCTTGTTTCTGATAAATGCTACTCTTCAGATATTATGAATAGGTTAGCGATTAATTGTTTTTATAAACTACAGTTACTAAAAATAAGTGAATAAAACTGTGGGTTAACCGCGGTAAACTGATGGTTTTCATTAAAATCACCGGTTATCGTCGACTTACAGAACAAAAAAGATGGCGTGGGAGAGTCACTAGTACTTAGGTCGAAAGTGAAACTCAGAGGTAGCTCACAAACAATACAAAATGCCAGTTACCAGGTAGAAGATATGTCTAAGGCCTATCAAATACCTAAACTGCATGACAACAAACTTTGTTGTTGAACAATGTCGAAATAAAAAATAAATGAGTACTACATTGATTATCGCCATTTTTACTTAAGGATACCCATGGGCGGCGGAGCGGTCTTGATCTAGGGTAGGCTCAACTTTTTAGCCAAGCCAGCACCGAGAGTCAATTGAAAGACTTTTTTTTTCGTTTATAATGGTGAGCGCTACAGATTCTCTTGGTAGGTTTAAATGCCGTAGAATTTGATAACTAAAGGATGGTTCGAAAGTTTCGACCCCTCTCTATAAATCGATAATATCTACAACAAACTTATAGAAAGTTATTGATCAAATTGTGTTATTTTGTAGAGGAAGATGAGAGTTAT